>CATQJA010001151.1:0-101666 GCA_958295435.1 Mesorhabditis spiculigera | reverse complement strand
TCGCGGATGGCCTTTTAAATACAATACCTGAGCCAGCAAGAGCATCAACAGCTGCACTTGGTATCGCTGAACCGTCCGACTTTGTGTGTTTTGCTTTACGTAGTAATATCTGTAACATATTGATAGTTATTGAATTTTTAGGAAAGGTTTTATTGGGCAATGAATAGCGCCCTAGCTTACAATTTAATCCCGGTCAAGCAAGTTGTTCCATATAACAGACAAAAGAAGCACAAGGCGATCACGGTCCCAAATACCATAACCCAGTTGTAATGTTCGATATGATCGGGGCCAGGGTACTAAGGTGTCATTAAGTAAAATTAATTAAATTCCCCCGAACTGGCCATGAAATTGACATACCGAAAATACCGGCCCGTAGTAATAAATATCGGGAGACAGCGATAGGTTCAGGAATTTTAAAGTTTCTTCATACGAAAGCTGTCTGCGAGTTTCGCTTGGCTTCAAAATAATTAAATACTAGTAGATAAATTTTAGTATGAGTGAGCCAAATCCCATAATTACTCATTACATACCTGCATCGAAATTAGACAAGTCGACTCGATGGCCCCAGATATGAAAAAGTGCCAAGTGACCAGAGCGAGTATACCCTTCCTCTTCTCGATAATAGCACGGTATCGTCTAATTCTAAAGGTATTTGATTCAGTTCAAACGTTTACCCAATAATCTTGACGTATCGATAGAAGCAATGGATCATCAATAAAGATAAAGACTGGCCAAAGGCGTTCACAAAAAGTGCTAGGCCAACCTTAGAGGCGGCGGATGTTTTTGGGAAGGTTTTTGAAAGAGCTATGAAGCCTCGTTCATCAAGGATGTAGGTCTGAAGTGGTTTTTCGTTTTACAAGCACTATTACCACAGGGTAAATATATTTTCCCTCCAAAACTCCATTATAATTTTCCTACCGGGTGGACAATTTTCACGACAAGCGCATAGTAAATGTTGAAAATTGATATAATCGTCAGAATCGTTCGACTTCCTCGTGCCTCATTTCGGCTTACGGTATAGATTACAAAAAGTAAGAAGAGATTTGAGCCGGCGCCAATACCGAACACCCAATGGCTCGCGTAGTCTTGGAACTCGCTCGTGCTCAGCATCTGCCAATGTTAAACAGTGAAATTTAGATGCTAGCAATTGTTCGACGGTGAAAAGATGATGAAAAATGTTAGATTTTCAAACTAAAGAAAAGCTTATGAGGGATCACAATTTTGCAAATTGGCTCCAAAGATCTGTGAAGACAAAATTTTGACTCATGGATGTTTTTAGAGGTGTTAAAGGGAAGAAGCTACAATCGAATTATGCATTTTAGGGACGTGGACTGAACTTCGCTAATTGGGCATAAATTTCCAGCCTCCCTGGGGGGGGGGGATTTGTCAATTCCGGGGTCATTTTTATTGCGTTGAATTCGAGAGACAAAGTTGAATGGGTATTGCGTTGGAGAGGTACTGTGGATGTGCCAGTAGTACATGACACAACCTAGGACAAGGCGCAATTGTCCTAATATTATAAACATAAACCGTGAAAAAGTCGGCGTCCGGCGTACTGCAGAATTTTGGTACTTTCTATTATTACATTTTAATTTGGAAAAAGAGAATACAATGCGCTACAGTCTGCTTTTCCGCAATAAAAAAGTACTGGTCTATATATCACGCATTTCATAAATATTAATCGGGACAAAATATCGCAAAGCGAACCCGGATCCACTTTTCCCTGAGTTTTCATTTTCTTTGCGATGATTCTGGCTGGGACCCTGTTTTTTATTAGCTTTCTTGGTATTGCGAGTTCCAGGAATCACGTGGATCCTTGTAAGAGCTTGCAATTGCTAAGCTGGCTCTGGCTGAGCCGCAAAAACTAAAGCTTAAAATTTAGGGGAGTTCCGCCATCCAGTTGCCGGGCCTTTCATCAGGCTGAACGAAGCTTTTAAAAATGGCGATAAGCTGGATATAATTTTCTTCACGCTCGAGCAGGTGTAAGGCAAATGTTGCTTCGCTTACACCCAGCTTACAAGCTGGCTCTGGCTGAGCCGCAAAAACTAAAGCTTAAAATTTAGGGGAGTTCCGCCATCCAGTTGCCGGGCCTTTCATCAGGCTGAACGAAGCTTTTAAAAATGGCGATAAGCTGGATATAATTTTCTTCACGCTCGAGCAGGTGTAAGGCAAATGTTGCTTCGCTTACACCCAGCTTACTTTAGTTAGGCTTGGCTTAGACCAAGCTTAGATCTAGCTTTGCTTAGCTTAGGTTTAGCTTAGCCTTGGCTTAGGATTAACACTCCATACCGTATCTTCAGATTCGAGGTCTTCATCGCCGAATCCCCTGACCTACATGGCCAGATCAACGGCTACCGTATCTTTCGGCCACTCGAGGCGCCTTTTATCAAAACCCTTTAATAAATATTTTTAGGTACGCATCGAAAGAAAGAGCAAAAAACTGATCCTCACGCAAGATACCGGCAACTATGGGGTTCGAAAAAGCCAAGCTCTCAAAATGAAGGTTTTAGATACCCGCTCCTGCACCCAGAGAGTGCATCTTTTCCGAGTATGAATGGGTGAAAAATTTGGGAAGCTACGTCGGGCGACTGACGATAATGTGAGAAATTTTGGGAATTTCATTTAAAAAACCGTTTTTAAAGCTGGTGGCTTGACCGCGGGTTCGAGATTACACTTGATTGGATGGAGGGGAACAAGCTGTTGCATTGCAAGTATTCAGCACCTTCGTTCCAGACAACGCCACTGTATGTTGCGGTACGTCTTAGAAGTTCTTGAGGACCCTTAAACATTTTAAGCACTTTAACAAAGTTCGGGAAATACAGAAAATTTATTCGATTTTAGTCCCCAACGGCTGCCACGATGTTTGTTAAGCACACAAGGGTTAAAGTGAGCGCTTTCCGCTAGCTTTTTCTTGATTTTGCATCATCCCTACTTCCGATTTTTTTTGTAGAAGCTTTCACAAACCTTCCTGGCAACCCGAGGCGCAAAGACTCCGCCGCTCAACATGGAACAAATTCGGAAAGAGGTCAACCGGAGGATGAAAGAAGAAGTATCTAGTAGGTCATTCAAATCGCATCAGCCTTTATGATTTTTCGTAGCTTTTTGAAATTTTGAGTAATACCGGTTATAATGTAGTTGCTGCTTCGCCGGCTTTCCCCATCCGCGATCTCATTTCGACTGAGCATGACACCCGCGAGAACGCACAATCGTCATCTGTCTATGGGATATCACCCCGATGGACGGGCGGCGAACGTAAAAAGCTATTTCTCTTTTAAGGTCGGCATTTTTAGATTCTGGATCATCAACGATCGGCCACCATTTGACGAAAAACTCGACCGCGACTTCAACATTGGCATCGAGATCGACACTCTGGATGGAACGTTGTTCTTGGGATATCGTAGCGATGTAATTGTTTGGTTTAGTCGTGTCCCTAGTACTCGTAATCGTATTCTAACTTTAAAGGAACAGTTTGGCATTTTAGAACGTTGATCACCCAATGTTTACGCGTCGCCTGGAAGCGCAGCGGGACGGCACCTACGATCTCTGCTTCCATTTTGGCACTAGAATGTATGGGGTTGAAAGGGAAAGACGGTTTTTGCAACGATGATTCTGCTTTTCCTGCTTTTTTCAGTTCTCTAGGGACCGGAACTGAAATGGGGAAAAATTGCGTCAAAGGTCACGATTATGACTAGGCTTAGGCTTCCAAAGGAAATGCAAATCGGCGTCCAAGCTTAGCAAAAATATGGGTCTGATAGAGTCGTCAGCGGCGACTTCCTTTTCACTTCCCTTGTTAGAGTTTAGCGGTTCAATTCTTTCTAAAAAAAAGAAGAAAGAATAACCTTTTCATTTTCTCATCAAGTTCGAAAATTCACAATTAAACAATTTATCTGGATCAAACACTGTGAATGATCAGAAATTAAGCCTATATTCTTAGTTACAAAAAGTACCTCACCCATTGGCGGATGTTACGCTGGCTCGGCACCGGATTATTCCGGGAGGTACGTGTTTAAAAACGTCGTGAAGTTTCGATGCTTAGGAAGACCTCGTGAACATCCAAGGCAAAAGCATGCCACCGGAGAGCCTATCGGTTTGGAATTAATTTTTATACTTTTTGGTTAATTGTTTAGTTCCAAGGAAAATTCGGTAAGACCGCTACCAAGGTTGCTGTGGGGTATGGCAAAAATTCTGGCTGGGTATAGTTAGTTGATATTTGCAAGCTTATGATACTTACAGTACCCGGACACGCCCACAAAGGACATTCTGAAGTGGTACGATTCGCCGGAGACCGAGTGGAGTCATCAGTTTGTCACTATATTCGAGGGGAATATTTTTTCAGAAATAAGTTTGCGGATTATCTGGAGAAGAGCCTGCGCGATTATATACATCGCTAAATTGCAACTCTCATTATGGGCTTGTGCATACACTGTTGTTGAAAATAAATCGTGGAAATGTCTTGTATCTTCTATGTTTTTTATGTTGTATTAGACCAAAGATGTGTAGTCTGCGATTCCCTGAAGCCCATGCACAAGCTTTATTGCATAACCTCTATAATATTTCAAGCGATTAAAAACCGTCTATCATCTACCGTAAACTATAATATAATCGCCTCGATTTTTTTCAATTTCATTTACAATTCAAGCAGCCGGAACCTTTCGGCTAGGCATTCCAAAAGTTTTGAAACTCGATTGCGCGCTGATGCTGCGGTGGCTGGTACTTATTGTTTACTGGAAGTCAGCGTCGTCCGGAACTGTGGAAGATGAGTGTAAGCTTGAATTCAATTAAATTAGGGAAAATATTGCTAGATTTCCATCGCAGGGCCCATCTGATGCAGGGTCCTTTCTTTCGAATCCCCGAGTCTAACCGCCGAAGCGATATCATCGAGTTTTTCTTCTTTACCCATCATGTTGAGTGAGTGGCATAAACATCTTAACTTCAAGCAAAGCTTGGAAAACTTTAAGTTGACCCGGGGTAGGCTTAGGCTTAAGCTAGAGTGTGTGCCTAAACTTTAGGTTAGGCTCACACTCTCGCAAAATTTACCATCTTCTCCAAAATCATTGAAAAGTTAGAAAAATTTGAAAATTGGGAGGCCCCTAATTTTACAAAATCTTCAAAGTTCCAACATTTTTGAGTTAAGTAGCTTATTTTATAGAGAATTTTTTTTTCTAAACAAGATGTTCTATCCGGTTTTGTCTAAAACCTTTTCCGAAGCCTTTTATGACTATCGGAAGTAGCCGATTTTGGGCTGTTTTGAGGTTTAAATCGTTCATAACTTTCGAGAAATGGCTATTCCGCAAAAACGGTTACCATATTCGGAATCAGCGTAAAATTCTGCACAAGATAGGCTTGGTCCCATGCCAAAGTTCCGACGACACTCAAAAACGTCTCCTTGTAGGACGAGCTCTAACGCATCGTTTTCGCTAGGGTTGAAATCGCGCTTCTCGAGAAGGCATGGAACCCTAGCTATTCCACTGATCCCGTTCCCATCTATATCCACATCCGGAAGTCAGACATGTCGATCCGGCTGAGCCACCGCAACGAAATGAACGTAGGAATCTCGATAAGTCATTCACGCGACTAAAACATCAAACTCGAAACAACCAAACTTGCTTTTAGCAGCAGTTTAATTCCATGGTTACACACAGAATCAACAGCTACCCGTACTTCAATGAATGTCATTGTTACGCCTTTAAATTGTCGATCGCGTGGGTGATTTGTTACTTTTATTAAAGGTCAAAATTCCCATGGGATCGAAGAAATTCAGAAATGACAAGGGTGTGTACACCGTGAGCGGAAGTATCCTCAACGCGCCGCTGAGTTACGCTAAGCAGGGACCCAGAGGCAGTAACTATTTCCTAGGCGTGGGTTTTTAAACGCCTTAAACATTGTCTCACCAGGGGAGCGCGCATAAACCCCGACTCAGAATTGCAGGAAAATTTGCACGCAGATGGAATCGACGATGCTGATCATCGCCTCGTTGTCCAAATTTGCTACTGATCTTTAAAACTGGGGATATGCTACTTTTAAAGCCATCGTTGAGTTAAAACAAACTTCGAGCTCGATTATTTTGATCTTCCGGGTCAATTTTGTAAAAATAAATTTCGCCATCGTATTTAAAAACTTTTCTCTAGTGAGTCAGCCTACTAACTCAAAATTTTCGAAAACCCGAAAAATTGGAAAAATTGACGACCAACTTCGATTTTTGTATGGGAAATAGTGAAAAACAGCCGACTTCAAACATTTGTAAGACGTCGTCTAGATGAAGCCTACCTTAATGAAATATACCCATTCAAATCAGAAAAAAAATTCTCTATCGGATAGCCTACTTCAAATAAATTAGAACTTCAAAATAAAGAAACGGCATCATGGCAAAACACTTCTCGGGGGCGAAAAACGACACTAAAACTTCAATATCTCCAGTTTTAAAGATTAGTAGCAAATTTGGACAACGAGGCGATGATCAGCATCGTCCATTCTATGTGTGCGCAAATTTCAACCAATTCTGAGTTGATAATAATTCTGAATTCTTGAGAACCAAATTCGAGCTTCCCTAGTCAGGTTAATGAACTAAAGTCCTTCTTTTGCCATATAAAATCTTGTTGTTTTTAGTTCAACCAAGAAGGAATTGCGGCTGCGTTTCACACGGCACCGGTAGCTCTATGGGTTCAAAGGTGAATCAGAATTTTTCTTACAGAATAAACGCCGTGTCCCTTACATGATGACAAGAGGCGTTGAGACCCCAGTTGGACCCAGCGAATTCTATGCAAATTTTATTAACGACCGCCTGGAACCAAAACATAAGTGTTGGTTTTTATGCATAATTTCAGTATTTAATAAGGCTACTTTCAACGCTTGAGGTTATATGCTATCGGTAATAGTAGCTCTCATGACAATCCTTTTACGTTTAAAGCGATTTTTGAGCTACAATACGTTCTAAGTCAACTTCCCGCCCCATTTCTACATCAACCATCGCGTTGTTTTCAACACGGCCGAGAAAATTTACAATATGACATTTGCGGTCTGCGTGTGGAACGTGACACCGCTGCCTGGACGTACAAGGTAGCGTGGCATACTAAAGGCGCACTTAAAAATCTAATTCTTCAGCTTCTGGATCGTTAACGACTCGCCTCCATTTGATGAGAAAATGGATCGAGACCACAATATCGCTTTTCATTTGGACCTGAAGCGCTGGACGGCGACGATGAGTCACCGGTTCGATGTAAGGCGCAGGCTTGAACTTATATTTGGACTTAAGCTTAGGCTTAGTCTAAAGCTTAGGCTTGGCTTTGGCATGGACTTTGGCTCAGACTGAGGATTAGGCTTAGAACTCGGATTAGCAAAAATGGCTCCGTTTCAGAATCGGGACGTCGATTTGGTGACCCGTTCATTGCCCGAAGCGCATGGCGGGAAGCTGGAGGAGCTGTGCTTCAATTTCGGGATTCGAAGGTAAAAGCACTTCCCGACCCTGACCAGCGCATTTTCAGATTTACCGATGCCTTGTCCGCCTGGACGGCTGACGGCATTTTCAGCACGCCGGGGCACTATTACAAGTTGCGGGAACCGCGCCGGCCGGCACATTATCTTTCGGTAGGTTTGCACACGAATGGATTTTAGGCCTAAGCCTCGGCCTTACAAAGGTATACCACAGACGCGTAGGTGTATACCTAGGTCCAATCCGAAGCCTCATCGCTTTTCAGTTCCAAGGAGACTTTTCACCCGGCAAGACCAAGGCTGCGATTGCCTGGTATGAGAACGGGAGGGTAGGAAGCAGATATAAAATACGCCTTTAACCAGCAATTTAGCGTACGTTGCGTGATATTAAAGGCCTAACCTATCAATTCTACCCGGATGACGATGTAACGCCGAAGGATGTTGGGTGAGTCACGTATTTGATGCTAAAAGTTCTTGGATTGGAAATTTTTGATATTTACGCTGTTTTCCGCGGTTATTTCGCTACCCCCAAGATGCCTCATAGGCCGCTGATCAAGCACTGGTTGCGAAAAAACTTCGGCCCCGAGGGCTACGAACCGGCCATCTTTCCGGGCAGGCAGCCATACCGCAAGATGAAAGGGGCGACTGGGGAAGGGAATCGAACGTTTCCTGATACAAATTTTCTCGAACTTGAGCCAAGAACGTGATGAGTTGGAGCCTTGATAATAAAGTGTTAACTTGTTGTGTAATAACTTATTCGCGTTTATTTTGTATATATTGGATCAGTCAAAGTACTTTTCATCAAAAAACATGCTTTAATTTCCCAGCAGCATTCGCGGTTCGGCTGCGATTTGCTTGGTCTGGTTCCATCGCTCACTCGGTAATCTGAGGATCGTCGGATTTGGAAGAGCTCGAGCAGGCGCATACGGTAGCCCCAAAAATGATTAAACAATTTTATTCAGTCATTATACCTTAAAAAGAACAAGCACCATGATCGCGGTCCGAGCTAGAATATCCAGCCAAAAAGAGCGGGGCGCGAATCATAGGATGAAATCGTTTTAAAGCAAGAGTGAAACGCAAATAATAAAAACACCTAGATATCCAAGTCTAAATCTGTAAAAAGCAAAATACAAAAATACCGGTGGTGCCTTCAACTAAAATCACAAAAGCCGGAATAAATTCATAAATTACAGTAGCTCCTGGAATTTTCTTATTTCCTGTACCACCAAGACCAAAGCCTTACCTAATCCCTGCCGGATTTTTGCATTTTATTTTTGTCGAAAAGTCCATCCTTTCATTCATCAGCTGGCAGAAAAAATTCAAGCACTCAATTATGCGTCCTTCCGCTGCCGGAATTTTGTGATGAAGATCATCGGCCGCCTCATCGTAAATTCCTAGGCCTGAATCGGCCGCCCACCACGATGCCAAGGATCGAGAATTCCTCCGCATGAGCTTTAAAAACCTCAGGGTGGACTCAGCATTAATGTTTAGAAAAGAGCAAGCCTAGCGATCCCAGCAAAATGCAGAAAATGTAAATTGATTTTTTGAATGGTCGATGCAGTTTTTCCGTCAAGATGATCCCTAAAATTGCCTTCCGCCTTCAAACGCCGTCTAGGCACGTTCCAGGCTCTCAACATTTACGAAATTTTCGAGAAAAAAATTCCCATTGCCATTCCCTTTGCCGTGCCAAAATACGAGCGGAACGAGCCCGTTTAGGAGTACAATGCGGGGGACCTAGAATCTGATTTCCTGAGCCCCCGATGCTCCCCCCAAGAAGGCGCACGTTCCGATGTGATGGACACTGGACGAAAATATTTTGGTCTCGCGGGAAGTTCGAAGTGTTGCTAGTGAGAAGTGAATTCCCGCTTTTAGGGGTATTTAGAGCTTTGCACTTGTTCATTGTTTTTCGCGGTATTTGAAGCTAGACTTTGCATCATTTCTGAAAGTTAAGCTAGCGGAGTAATTTGGTGAATTTTGCTAGATTCCTGATGCAAAGAGTCTATAAAAATCGTGCTAGGGAAATCTCCGCTTATCTTCCACACCCGAGGCCTTACTTTTGCCAGGATTTTTAAAACGCAGCCAAGGTTCTTGGAGAATTTTCCTCGATTTCTCGGACTTTGAAGGGATTGCCGCAGTTCTCGCTTATTTTTTACAATTGGAAAAGCTTATCAAACTGTTTTCAAGGACACACTAGCAACGTTTCTTCAAGGTTTGTGCTCCACTTCCTAGAATTAGCCTCATAAAAAGCTTTGCAGTTCTTCAGAGCTTTTCATCATCGCCGTAGGCTTATTTTTCAAGCAATTCGAAAGGGACAGGCTCGCAAAGTCCCTTCGCGAATTTTCAAGACACCAACCTGTTCTAGCGACAAATAAATTTTCCCTACACTAATTGGCAGGGGAAAATTGCCGTAGGCTCTATACCTAGAATCATGTTTTTATGGCTCAGATGCCCCACTCCCACACCACCACCTCCTTCTCCTCCTCCATTCTGAAATCGGAGCATCGTCGTCAGAAATTCCGCCTCCGGTGGCCCAATTAGCCCTTCTCGCTGCCAGAGCCTCGGGTATTGGCCATGGCTTCAAGACCCCCGAGCCGGCTTACCCAAACGGCGATTCATCTTCCCTCGAAAAGTGCCCGACTTTAGATAGGGGGTGAAAAGCCTGGGCGATGAAGAATGGTGAGCACCGCGAATTTGGGCGTGGGCGGTGGTTATTCAGTGCTTTTTGGGGTCGTCATGAATCCTGGACTTTGAGCCCGATTTGGGTTTTCGCTGGAGCGCAAAAGAAAAACGTCTAAAAACAGCAAAAAAATTTTTGTAATATTCTAAACTACACAACTACTAGGACTACATATTTACTACTGCCGCTGACTTTAAGACATCGGAAAACTATTGGATGGTTCTATTTGAAAGAGGCAGGAATCGCCGGAATTTACTAGCTTTGTACTGAAAACATTTCCTTTAAAGTAAAGTTAGTTGAAAATATTTACAACACAAAAATAAATACTTCGAAAATAAATGCTTTTTGGTCTGAAAAACCTAGACAAAAATTTTTATGCTATTTGGAAGATTGTAGCAGGCAAGTAATACCGAATTTAAACTTCGATGGCGCAGTTGGTGTTAGAAAATGTATTGTTTACTACAGAATCAACCTTGTCCTCCTCCCGTTACACGACGAAAAACAGGAAAACCTTTATTCAAACTCAAAAAGAGCAGATATAAAAAACGTAAACCGGCCATACGGGGGGAGTCGACAGTCAACGCGACGGTCATAGCACAAACTTTGTACTACAGACTACAAAAATCCAGGGGAGGGAAGTGGGGGTAAAGCGGTGGTATTCTTGAGCCGGGGTCGCACTGTTGAAGTTGGATAGTGACTAGGAGATGGGAGGTTTTGAATTGTTGGACCATGGCAGAGACGAGATCGGGGTTGGAGGAAAGGGTTCTAAAATGGCCTTAAAAATTAAATCGGAGAAGCTTACGCTTAATTATCCAAATCGGACCGACGAGGCCCAGCTATTTGCCGCCCGCTTGCCAAATCGGACCTAAAAAACAGATATTTTAAAAGCTGATCGATCACCGAAGCCCAAGCCTAGGCCTAAGCCTAAAATACCTGAGTTGCCCATCGCTTATACATCAACGGCATCTGGTCTTCCGCTGTGTTTTCCGGGTCCTGAAAAATATTTATTACATTTTTTCTAGTCCTCAAAATTTGGAGGCTTGATTCCTTCTTATGTTCCAGTTTCCCATTGTTTTCGCCGGCTGCTCGAGGAATATTTTGACTAATCCTCGCCATTGAGGATGGGAAATTTAATGGGGGGTCTGACCATTGGTATTGCTGGCGAATTCTTAGAATTTACCGGTTGATTTGTGAGCTAATTTTTGCAGAATCTCGTCAAGAGGGGCAACCAAATTTAAAAAAATTTGGGGCGTTCCGCGGTTCAAGAATAGCCACCGTTTCCATTTTTAGCGCCTCCCGATTCACCCTTATAAATTTCTGAAAAGACAGCCCCGAAATGGCACGTCAGAACAAAAAACCCGATGATTTGCGACCAAAAATAGCCTCACCATCACGCCACGGGGGTTGCAATTTGCTCCAATTTGACCCCCGGAGAACTGCGATGCCTCAATCTGTGATTCCGGATTTTTTTATTCACCTCCCGACTGGCTCGCTGATTTCATTCATCAAAAATTCGGGATCGGAAATGAAAAAACTGTAGAAAAAAGCGCACTTAAAAAAGCGTGTTGCGTGTTGACAAATTTGGGTTGAATTGCGATGGATCTCCGTTAGAATGCAAAGAGGAGGAATAGCAGGGGAGGCAGGAAGGAAGGAAGGGTGTTTTTCGGGCTCGGTTCTACCAAGAAGCCTCCATTTTCGGGCCATTGTGTTGATGGAAAAGGAGAAGACTCTCTTTAAAGTGTTTTAATAGCCGAACCCCGGGATTTGAGGACAAAAATCAAGTGTTGGGTAAATTCATTAGTGGCACGAATGCCGAACGAAATGGAAATGCTATTGTGCATTTTTGATAAATTGTTAGGGCAAAAAAACGCCCAAATCCCGTCCGATACAAAATGGCAAAAACCGCCCATTTTTAGACGGTTACTTGAATTTTTTAATCGATAGAGCTATTTTAAATATCGCTTGAATCTTAACCGCGCTCGAACATTCATAGCAACGCAAAATGTCAGCAAATGGCCTATTTTCCGGTTAGAGGTGTTTTATTCTTTTCCAATATTGCGTGACTGCTTACTTATCTCCTACTTCAAATTCCGGAACAATCCAAGCGAGCGCTAATTGGCTTGGTTGTGTGAGTGTGGGGCCAAGTTCCGGGACGTCATGCCCCCGACCCGAGTCGAGGGTATCAAAATCCGATCCCCCAAGCGTCTGGTCACGCTCAAAAGCTTGCGCCAACAGCTAGGTTAGCTGCGTCTATTGCGGACACGTGCGTATGTAAGATTTTTGGGGTTGAGGGATGGGATGTGAAGAAACAAAATCAGCTTCGAAACTTCGGGTTTTAGAGCTACATGACTTGATTAACGTAAAGCTTCTTGCACTCCGAAATAAATTTTTTTGTGAATTTTCGATTATATTACAGTTTATCTAAAACGCATTTCCTCGATAAGGTTCTGCAGTAACCGAGGAAACAACAAGATGTTTTTATGAAGATTAAACTTAGAAGTTTTGCATGTGCATCAAAATCCCCGACTTCCGGCCTCACTACAAGTTGTAGATGTTTTTCCAGATCAAATAAACTTTTGCAAAAGTGAAATCATTATTTCTAGACACGTACCATTAACCGGAGGACCCTCAACGGTGCTTCATTACCATCCTGGCCGTCCATTTCCGGTTGCTGCTCGTCGAGAGCTGAAAAAAAACCAGTATGATGGGAGGAAAATTTTACTTTCACCAATTTCCAACTTTGTAAACTTTTCATAAGGTATGAAAACTCTTGAAAAACCGGCAGACGTGTATTTCTTAAATTCCGCCACGCTCCTTGGTACACACAGCGTACCAAAAACACCAATTTCCGCCTAAAAGCCCCCGATTTGGGCAAAATCAACCGAGCCAGATCCGTCTAAAAAACGCGTGCGTTGTGCTGTGGCTGTGTGTTGGCTCCAATTTAGGAAATTACACGGAAATGGTCGGTATCCGTCCCGGGGAATTATAACGGGGTTTTGGGATGAGTTTTTGCACCTTTTTCAGGTTTGAATTAAATTGTAGTTTGTGGGGTTATGGCTCTCTGTAATCCCACGCCGAAGGTTTTTGAGGGTGGTTTTCCACAAAAAAATCCAGGTCATCCGGCTTTTCGAAGCAACCTTCGGAACATTCCGTTTTTGATTAGGTCCATACATCGAGGGTCCATTGGTTCCAATACTTCAATTCCCTTCCAGTCGTTCTCCACAAATTCCGAGGAGCTACGACCACTCGAGACGGGTCATGGGGGGAGGGTCTTAAAGGTCTTACGCAAAATGGAGCTCGTTCGGAACGAAATGTGATTCTGAAGACTAGGGTTCAGGAAGTGACAAATAATTAAGGAAATTACTCAAAATATACCAACCTTTTTACGCAGCCCGAAGGCAAAGAAAGTAGAAAATTTTTTTCGACTTGACGCTTTTAGCATTCTATGGCCAGCAATTACTCCGACCTGCCGCAATTTGCATAAACGATGAGGACAGGAGAACATGGCGTTAGAAAAGTGAATCATCAAATCAGTTAAGACTTTTTCATTATGCGAGATTCTTCTTCGAAACGCTAGCGACCCCGAACCCTGGACCGGGATCTGTGTTTTGCATCAAGAAGTCAATACTGGCAAGGTTTTGCATGCTCGTTTGTCACCCAGGAATGTTACCAGGGGTGAGATCGCGTCGGCGACGCGGTGAATAATTATTGTGTAGGCGAAATGTAGGATGAATCGTGGTGCCAGGGGTTGTGTTTCGTAAAGGCATACGGTATTCTGGTAAAGCAGAATTCTAACTCAAGCAAAAAACTCTTTTTGTTAAAAAAACCAGAAGTTTATTTTTAGTATTTAGCCTGCAAGGAGCTACTGTAGCTAAAGCTCAGATTAAATTCGAATTTTCAGAAACCCGGAAACGTCCGTATTCGTAACCCTGACCCACTTACCGTAACCAGTGCATGCAATCAGGGCGATGAGTAGTGCGACGAGTACGAGGAGTCTGGGCAGCATCTCGCGGGTGAGGCTGAAGTGTGTGCCTTGGAGGGGCCGGTGGCAGAAGCCCCAAGCTCCAGGAGGAGGGCCCCTGGCCCGCCCCCTGATTCTGTGGCTTGGTCCCCTAGGGGCCCACCGAAACGGGCATGCTGACGATATTCCCGATTTTTTTAAAGTGTCCCGTCAGCTGGACGGTGCAAAAAGTGGCCAAAATTAGCGATTAGAATAAAAAGCAAGGATGTTTTGGCGCGTGGGGCTTGGGCTACACTATTCATAGTCCCTTGGGGTCGTCATTTTTTGGGGAGTCTCGTGCGAATCTGGCGAAAAGTCATGAAAAGAATTGCTAAATGGCAAGAAATGGAACTTGCGAATGCAAAAGTGAGTAAGAAGGCTTGAATAATCAATTTTTGGACGTTGAATGATCATGAGAAGTTTTAGGTTTTGCTTCAGATTGGAAAAATCCCTTATTATTTCCGCTTATTTTTTATCTCGATTTTGTTTTGATTAATATTATGAATAGAATTTTATTCGTTTATTCGTCTTTATTAATATGAATAATTTATTTTTATAAATTTAAGCAAGTGAAGATGTAGATGTTTGAAGAAAGCTCAAAATTTGCAGCCATTTTTCGATAAAAAATTGGTTGACGACGAAGATCCGGAAGGATTGCTCACGATTAAATTGGCTAAATCCGATTTCAAATCTGGTGAAAAGTATAACTGCGCAGCTGATTTCTTCCAGAATGGAGTGCTTAACGGTCTGAGTCATGTAATTTTTTGCCAATCCGGATGTCTGGCGGAGCTTGCGAGTGCGATGTTACCTGTACGATTTATGCATCGATTTTTACAAATTAATTGTAATGATTCAAATATATAAAAGATAGAGACGCAATTTCAACATATCCTGAATCACCTCAACCCTATAAAAAAGGAAAAGCCGGGTAGACGCTCCAATGCTGATGAGGCGGATGCGGGTGGTAGAATTCCTGGATCAACTCCTAAATCCCAACAAACTTAAAGTGTCCTGTATTTTCTACCGTAGTCTTGTCGTTCTCCATCTTCAGTTTGGCCTTGTAGCGCCGATTTTGGAACCAGATCTTTACCTAAAACGCTGGTTTTCTCATTTCCCCACGTTTTTCCCGCTGACGATCAGGTTCGTCAAAATCGGGTAATTTTTTTGACGGAGCATGCGAAGAATCTAGCCAATTTCCCGGGCCCTCGTTACCTAAATTACGCGCTAATGCCCTTTTTCGATATTTTGGCGTAAATCGGCTGGGAATATGGCCAAAAAATTAGAGACGCGACTCTGTCATTTCCCACCGGGATTTGCCGGAGAGTCAGGTTACAATAAATCGGCGAGGATGCTGAGCCGTTGGGAGAAGTGTTTTTGCGAAATTTTCGAGTTTTGCCCGGCTTAAAGCCTTCAGAGTTCTAAAATCAATGAATGAAATTGATTTAACTTTGCGGTAATTAGAAAGACTTATTTGTGTTTACTCGGCTTCGAAAAACAGGGAGGCCCGGGGATTATTAGGGCTAATTAAAATCGCAGAATTGCGTTTTTGAAAGTTCGAGAACGTAATTAGCAATGTTGCGCTATTACTGATTCCACTTTTCAAAATTCAAAATATTCAAGGGAATGTTCAGCTAGATAGGTCACTGAGCAACCTAGAAGCCCAAAAATATTTGGGTTGGCCGGGTCCCAACTTGTCTATTTTTTGAATAGCTCGAGTACGGTATTAGCATATTTTAAAATTGACTTTTTAATGCTGATATATTAAAAGAACTAGCTATAAAAACTCGTCGAACCTGTTGTTCAGTCAGCCCGAGCCACCGAGCCAGCTCCAGTCGCTTCTCCGGAGAAATGTAGCGGTTCCGCACAAATACCATCTCCAGACAATGCACCTAAAGCGGAGGAGGAATGAAAGAACGTAATATGCTATTACGTAGTAATACGTAATACCACAACTATCACTAAAAATTGGAAAATGCACACACCTGTGCTGCCGAAAAGGTGTAACGCTGTCTCTTAATCTCGGCTGTATGCCATTTCTTCAATTTCTGCTGGGGCTTTTCCGCTTTTTTCGGGTCTTCTTTGAGCAGATCTTCCACCAGAAAAGAGCCCTAAAAAGTTGCATTGCTGGTTGTAACTACTCTTCACTTTTTCTGAAAATCTTCGTTGACTACAAACTTTTGAAAGTAGACCGAAAGTAACTGACTATAATTTAGATCTAACAAAATTGCCGGTTTCTGACCTAAGCATCGGTTACCGGATGCCAGTTCGGGTGTGGCCACTTGTGTAGGTGGAGTGCCTTGAAATCCGGCCTGAGAAAGGGCGCAAAATAGGCTGCTGGCCGGGTGAATAATTTAGGGGTTCAACCGGGCCCGGCTTGGGTGTGAAACTTTTGAAAATCACGTCAGTAATACTTGTCAATGGGTAAGGTTTAGGCTTCGGCTTATTTGGGGGGTTGGGTTGGGTTTGGGTTGGTTTTTTTATTTTTTTTTGTTGGTTTTTTTTTTTTTTTTTTTTTTTATTTTTTTTTTTTTGGTTTGTAATTTTTCAAGGATGGTCTTTTAGTGATCCAGGGGTTTCGAGTTGGAACCAGGCCTATTTTGTGCAGAATTTTGCGCTGATTTTGAATTCGCTTTAAAAAGTGCTGAACGATGATTTTGAAAGATTTACGAGGTTTTCTAGTGCCCAAAATGGTCAAAATAGCCTGCTTTCAACCTCCTCAAAAAATCACAGAGAAAGCGTTTTGACGAAAGTATTTAACATAGGCTGCTCTAAAAAAGTTGCTCTTCAAAATAAGCGATCAGACGCCAACTTTTCAAAATTTGTGACATTTTTTTCAACTCGATGCCCAGGACCACGTTGGGTAAATAATTTTTTTCGCTGGTAAGTCGCAACTTTTAAAGCAAATTACTTGGGATTGCTGTGCGTGATAGCTCATTTGAAAGAGCAGCTTTTTTAAAACATCCTGTGCTAAAGATCTTCATCGAAAACATTTTCTGTGAGTTTTTGAGGCGGTTGAAAGTAGGCTATTTTGACTTTGTGGGGCACTGAAAAACCTCATAAATCTTTCAAAATCGTCGTTCAGCACTTTTTTAAAGCGGATTCAAAATCAGCGTAAAATTCTACACACAATAGGCTTGGTCCCAACTCGAAACCCCAGGATCACTAATAACCACTCCTTGTTAGACTCAGATTAGTGGCTACAGTACCCCAGTACAACTTCGAACCCCTAAAAAATGACCCACCATTCTCGTGAGACGGCCACCACCGTGCCGGGCCACAAAATACGAACGAAGTGAGGGCAATATTGTGGGGATAAACCCCTGGGGTTACGATCCCTTCCTCCTGGCCCCGACCTGCCATGTGGTCCAATTAGCGTTGGTTGGCCTTTCGGTCCTTCACAAAACATTCATCCTCAGCCCCCCTTCAAAGCCCCTTCACACTTTCTGATTTCCACTCGACGGGTTGATGGGGGGTAAAGCGGTTGGATTTTCGGAAATGAACGAAATTTTCGGGCACGTTAAAATGTCGACAATTCTAAAACCGACATGTCAAGTTATCGACAAATCGAAATCCGGGGCTGGCTACTAGTTTGCTGGTGTCGGAATTTGGGAGTTTGACTATTCGATTATGGCCTCAGTCTTTGTCGGGGTATTGGAGCTACCCTTGTTTTACCAGCAGCTGCATATCCAAAAATCGGCGCTTCCGGAATCAGTCCTCCTTGATGTTTGTGCTCGATGTACCCTCGAAGGCGGCTATTTTAAAAGTTTGCAAAAAGGATTTTCGGGAAATGTTCATTTCCCGAGTAGCCGCCCGGAACGTCAGTCATCGGAAGTGGTTCTCGAGTGGAAGTGTTCGAGTACGGAAAACAAAAAGTGTTCGAACGAAAAGTGTGCGTTTTCAGCTAAAAATTATGCGTCTGAGATTTTCAAATGAACTCTGCTATCTTGCCATAAGCGCCGTTATTGCGTTAAGTACCGTTCACTTACTTAGCAAAGCTACAATAAGAAGCCAATTTTAGAGAATCTCTGCAAGCCAGCCCCGAGTGATTCACGAGGGCATATATCCGTACCAGAGCTTCGCTCGTCCTACTTTTTCATGTCAAGCTGAGCAATATTGTTTTTCTGTTGCACTCCTTCAATTGATAAAGAAGCCCTACTTCTTCGGCTGTAAGATTAGCTCATGCAATGTCTCAGAAACCAGATCACGACCAGCTCAAGACATCATTTATTTGAGACGTTGCCCTCAAATAGCAGATTCACGTAGGTGTGGGGCTTCTTTGCGTGGAAAGAATATAATAATATCTTATGGCATCAGCGCATAAAAAGAGTGGCAATGGGACGAGCATCAAAAATTGAGCAAAATTAGGGGCAATGGTAGGAATATAAAAGGGGATAAAAAGTCTCTTTGTAGTCAGATATTCATTCTTCGGGCGAGCTCGAGCATTTTTGAGAGGTCGTCTTCGGTAATTTGGACTTTACGCTGACTGCTTGTGGATTGGGGGGAATGGCATTCTTCTAGGGCGAGAGGGACGATGCGGGATCGCTGGTAGCTTTGGGGCTGCAAGAGGTAAGTGGTAGACTAAATCCTAAGCTCAAGCTTATGCTACGCTCTCTCTCTCTCTCTCTCTCTCTCTCTCTCTTCTCTCTCTCTCTCTCTCTCTCTCTCTCTCTCCTCTCTCTCTCTCTCTCTCTCCTCCCCCTCCTCTCTCCCCCCCCCCCCCCCCCCCCCCCTCTCTACCCTCTACTCACCGACAACACCGAAGCCATCGACTCCTCCCTCGAAAACCCGGCACTTCGCGGCAACGACTTCGAGCTGATCGAATTATCGGATTTTGGAAGAGAATCTGCAAGCTCCCGCAATCGCCGCGTGACATCTTCAAGCTCAGCGCCGCTGAAATCAGCAATACTTCCCGAACTTCTTGAACCAACCGATCATGGTGTCTCCTCGTTTCCCGCTCCACTTTATGAACAGTTTCTTGCTGTACCCGAACGGCCAAGCCTAGCTCATCTTCAAGCTCCGCAATCCGGGCTAGCTTGGTGGTGCCCTGAAAATTTCATTCAACTTGGTTTAGCTATAAGAACTCACTCGTTCTCTCTCCCGCTCCAGCTTCTCCTTCAAATCAAGGATCTCCTCCCGTAGGCCTTTATTCTCTTCCGTCAGCGATCTGGATAAAGCCTTCAAAGCGTCGAATTCCTCCTGTAGACGTTCCCGATTTTCTCGTACTTCAACCGCAGCGGTGTCTTGATTGGATATCTGAAAAAAGAAACGGTTTTTAGTTGAGTTTTTAGGTTTTTCTGACTTACCACTTTCTCCAGCGACTCGATTTGGCTGGAAAGGGCTTGGCATCTTTCCAGCGAAGCTGCAAGCTCATTTCTCAAGCCGGCTTCGGAGGTTTTGACCTAAAAGACGCTTGGCCGTGGTAAAGTAGGATTTATAGTTTAAAATGGCTTACTAGCTTATAATGAAGCTTTTAACGCTGGGAAAAGTAATCGTGGATTTGCGCCCTTTCGGGTACCACTACTTACTTTATCATAATCCTCGCGCCTGACGATATTTTTCGTAATTTCCTCAGCTTCTGTCAAAGCCGAATTTACAGACAATTGCAGCTTATCCATCCCGGAAGATAGCTCAACGTTCCGCAAGATAAGTCGCGAATTTTCGAGTGTTAGCTAAATCAGCACAATTTTGAAAATATGTAAAAACGATTATGCCTTGTCAACCAGCGCTTTTTCACTGGCCATTTTTAACTCCATCGCCTGGCCGTGTTTTCGACAGTCCATCAGCTCGTCCTAAATTTTATGATAGCTACGAATGAGTAAGATTTTCCTACCGTAATCCTCCTGATCTCCTCCTTCAGCTGTTGCTCTTTTACTACCAGTTTTTCTATAGATACTTCCAGCCGTTGCACATCTTCTCTATGCCTTTTATCTCGGTCGCTCATCACCGTTCTTTCATGAAGTGTTTCGGACAGTTCTGACTGCAGTTTTCTCAATTTTGTTTCTTGGGTTCGCAGGTTGTGAGACACGTCGTCCCGCTGATTTTCGAGTCTAAGCAGTATATAACCAGAAAGATACCCCAAAAATACCTAGCAATTTGCGCTTCTTTTTGTGCCAAAAGTGGGGTGAGTTCATCAAGCCTTCGTTGAAGTTCCAGGAGTTCTTCCATTAATGCGCGCTTGTCACGAGTTTCATTGGCTGAAAAGTACAGAAATTTATTTCGCGTTTCCAAGTGCTTCTAATGGTCTATTGGATTAGATCTGATGCGAATACGTCGTCTTAGATAATATTTGTTCGAAATCACACAAAAGTACAACTTCAAAACGAAAAGAACAGAAAAAAAGATCACATACCATTCCTTCCGCTCTGTTTTTCATCAATCTGACGCAGCTTTCCCTTCAGCTGTGCTATCCGTCGATCCCGATCTTGCAACTCGGTGTTTAAAAATTCCAGTTGACCCTCGAGTTCTTGCAAGAGCTAAAATAATTGAAAAATCTTTATTAAAAAATATAGCTAATACCTCTTCTCTCTGTTCATTGTAGATACGGGCCCCAGAGCTGCTACTCTTTGTAGTTATCGAAGTTGTGGCCGAGGGCACGGTAACTGGCCTGCCAGCGACTTGGCTTGGTCGTCGAGGTAATGAAGAAGCCCGCGGGATCGGGACCGATTTTCTAGAAAAATTAATCTAAAAAAATAATGTGCTTTGGCTCACCTTCGATCATCCGGCTTTCGCACGATATCGTCTATACCCGATACACTAAAATACTTCATAGATTTTTGATTGGAACAAAGGTGCGATACTTTAAAAACCACGGATTATTGCTATGCGATAAAACCGGTCATACCTTGACTAGAAAAACACTGACCTCGTTTGTTTGGCCGGAAACGGCTTCCGATTCCCCGTCGGAATTCTCGGTAGTGTCTCCCTTCGCTCTGGGTGTTCCATTTCTTCATCACTCTCATCGATCGTCGATGGCCTTCGCCTCGGACCTCTTGTTTCTCGGGGGGCGAGAATCCGTAGCTTTTGAGGGAGAATTTGAGTCCTAGAATCAGTTGAGATAATTTTTGTTTGGGCAGTCGCCTCTGGCAAGCATGCCAACTGGGACCCCATAATCGTCACACCCTCCCCCCCCCTCCCCCCCGCGCCACCAAACCGACCTCCCTTCATAACCCCTTCCCCAACCCAACCCTCGCCGCCCGGTTAGCTCAGTCGGTAGAGCACCAGACTCTTAATCTGGTTGTCGCGGGTTCGAGCCCCGCATTGGGCTTACATTTTGCTTTCTGGCATTTGAAGTTGGAAATGGGTTCTTTAACGATTGGTAGCTTTAGTTTTGGCTTTTGGCATTGAATTTTGATAGTGAAGACGGGAAAGCCGCTAAGGACCCACCTGATCGGGTAGTTCAATGGGCGAGAGACTTCTGGCCGATCGTTGCTGTTCTTCATTGTTATTATCCTGAAAAAGGGTAAGCAATTAAAAAATTGTTACCTGATCACTTCGGTCCCGAGGCCTCGAAGATCTTCGCTGCTGGTCTACTCGTTTCACATTTTGGCCTAACAATTGTTCCAAAGGAGGGTGGTAGGGTGGAAGATGACACCAAGAGTCGCCTCCATCAGTGCTTACCTGAAAATAGACAAATTAGAAATGAAATCTCAACGCTTACTTCATTTTGGCCTCTCAGCAAGAGCGGCTGTCCTTGATATCGAGCACAGCGGCTCGAAAATGAATCTGTGGTCGAGAAGGAGGCTTTGGTTCTTCTAAAAGATTGATTGAGAGCGAGAGAGAGAGAGAGAGAGAGAGAGAGAGAGAGAGAGAGAGAGAGAGAGAGGGGAGAAGAGGCGCGCTCGAAAGTAGAGAAAGGTAAAACTTACAAAAACTTGTTCTCAAACTCCAGTAGCTTGACTTGTTGCTCCAAACTCGTCGCGTACTGCTCATTGAGAAGTTTATGAGCAATAGTTTTCGCCGGTTGTGACGGCCTGAAAAGGTATTTTCTGACTTTATAATTTATTTATCTAAAACTTTCAACTTTTCACCTTTCACTTCAATGCCTTCCAAGATTTCGAAAGTCTAACGGGCCGCTCAATCTCTCGAAAAGACCCCCGAACGCAGAAAAACGTTTTTCCACCCGCCCTTCACGCCCCACCAGGCATTTGGCTCGGATCGGGGGCCCCCATTTTTCTGACCATGTGCCAGGGGTGGTTTGGAGAAAAACGTTCCCTGATCTCCACCCTCTGCTCGAAAAAACTCAACTAGACTCACTTCTTTCCGGGTGGTGGGTTTGGTGATCTGTCCTGTTTTCTAGGCGGAATTTTGCATACGGCTTTGTGGACGGTTTTTGGTGGTCCAAAGCTGACGCCGGGGGTGCGCGGGCCGTTGCCGAAAATGTGTATTATAAATTCAATGATAGTAAATGAATGAAGCTTAAAAATGTTAGTACGAGAATTTTTCTGAAAGCTTTCGATGCGAAATTTCTAGTTGAATTTATTGCAATTCTATTTATTTTTAGAAATTGAAAAATCTGGAATTATGTCTAAATGCGCTTGAATTGCTTCAAAAATTGACGTATGCTTGAACTCTTAGATATTACTTACCTCTGAGCGGCGCCTGCCCGCAGCATGTCGGCATCAAAAAACCCCGGGGGAAAAAATCGAACCCAACCGTCTAGGCGTTATTCATAAAAACTGGTAGTTCTCGGTCGGCGATCTAATCTGGTTTTCGCGGCCGAAAAGTAGTTAGTACTATTAGTATTAGGAAGAGGGAGGAGAGGGGGTGAAGGTTCGGAAATGGTTGCCGGGTGCTTAGCAACGAGGGTCGAGGCTGGCTGGCTGCCTCCCGGGGTGTTCGATGCAAGGGGGCAGAGGGTATGGAAATGGTGTCCCACCTAGGGGGTAGAGGGCCCCCACCTGGCCTCTTACCGGGGGATATTTAGTCCATATAGCTCATGACCGGCTATTGGGAGGCTTGATGTCGCTGGCTAATTGCGAATGGGAAGTAGGGAGGAATCGCGTAAATAGCGCAAGCATGAGAGCGGTGATAATTATTTTAAAATCGAAAAATTAAGGAGCTACCAAACTACAATGATTTTTAATCTTCAGATAAAGCATTTCTTTGATTCAGAAGGTCGAATTTTGACATATCTACACTGATAACAACGAGAATTCCCATGGCTGAATATCGAAAAAAATAATGCTTCCTGAAAATTCAAAGCTTCCAGTTTCAGAGCCTAATTTTTATCGATTCACGATAATTTGTTGCCAATTTTATATACCAATCATTTCATATTTCACGATTTACAATCAAAATTCCAATTTTCTTGAGTTTTGGAGATGAATTAATCAATTGCAAGAAATCTATCGGCACAGGATTTTTTAAAGCGGTTCAGATAGTGGCTGAAACCGATTTTATTCTTAACAAAAAGAATTTATCGAATTAGCATTTTAGCATGTTCGTCATTATTTTTGGTTTTCATTTTAAGAACTGTTCCATACAAACCTTTCCGTCCATTGATGTTCTCGGTACTTTGTAACCGGATCCACTGTTTTCCTCATTCGATGCCAAGCCCTGGGAATTATTGCCAACTTTCAGCAAAGGCCACACATTTGCGCAGCCCTCGAATTTCACTTCCACGCCTGCCAAAATGCGGCTAAAATTTCACTCGTTGACGCACAATTCGGGATCCAATTTGTATCACGTGTTCTGCGGGGGAAGGGTTACGGTAGTGTACTAATTACGGTTCACACGTTTATTCAGGAGAAAAATTCCAGGTTAAATATGTATAGATTGCTGGTTTTGCAATTTTCAATATGCCAAATTCTCGTTTATGGACTGCCGCTGAAGAATTTTCTGAAAAAAATGTTAATCCCGGTACCAGGGGTATTTTAAAATTCTTGTTCTTGCTGTTCGTAGCCCTGGGGGCACATCCATCATTTACATCGCAATATGGGGGAGGGGGTCGTAAATGGCGGCATTTGGTCATTTCCTTTTTAGTATGGGTTGTTCCTTTTTTAAACGATCCGCCGGGGCCCGATGCGTTAGGTCCACATTGTAGTTTGGTATTTTCTGGCAGGGGTCTTAAGTTAGACTCTTAAAGACTCTTAACCAGTTTCTGCGAATTATCGAAAATCCCGATCCAAAGATTTGATTTCGGGATGATAGTTTGCAACGGACCTCTTCAAGAACGCCTCCTCCTTGCGAAATGGCCTTCCTAAATGGCGGCTGCCAGCCTCGAAACTAGATTTCCCAGTTTGTCTTTGCTAGCCTGCTCTCAGTTTCTAAGAGACCATTGCGGGCCTGTCTTCCGTTCCGAAATGATCCCTGTTATCTTACCCTGCCGCTTTCCTTAATGATCCATGCCGGATTGCGAGAGTTTTGTCAACTAGAATCGATTTCCCCTTTGTTTCCTCAAAAACTAACAGCTTTTAACTGGTCCAACCGCACTTTCCCCGATTCCGGCTCTTGCCACCCCTAATCCCGTTACCCCTCCCGGGCACCGCGTTCCGTTTGAATACGCTGAAGCGGGTTATGCAAAGCCGGGGTCTATCGGCCTATTGTACTGCTGACGGCACGCGTCAAAAACTCAAAAGGTGGGTTGACCGGGTTGGTGGGTGGGATGAGTAGAGGAGCTGATGGTTGAGGAACGTGCCCTCAGGCTTGTGCCGCTTGCCGGGGTACTTTTGTCCTATTCTTCCGTTGTTTTGGTGAGTCGAACGGGGCGGGGGTGATGAATCATACCTTGGTATATCGTTGGCGCCTTTGGGGGAATGCGGTGTGCAACGTATTTTTGGAGTTATTACGGAAATTTTATGGGTATGGTTGTGCTTCAGGCTTGATTTATCTCTCTCCTCTTTCTCTCGCGCTCTCGCTCTCTCTTTCTCTTTCGCTCTCTCTTTCTTTCTATTTCTCTCTCTCGCTCCCGCCGTTTAGTTATTATTTTTATGTTTAAAAAGCTAGTAGCTTTTTGTTCATAGCGAGTTCGCACGGACCAGAAATTCAAACTTTCAGAAACTCACATTTTCATAGTCCAAAACCGCTCCAAAAACCCTCACTCAGGCATGATGTTGCTTGACCTGCCGACAGTCGTTTCTGGCTTGATTATCTTCCACGGAGAGCGCTGGACACTAAAAGGCGCGCCCCCGAGGCGTCTTTTAGCTCAAACGATCCTCGACGCCCAACATGGTGACCTCCCGACTATACACTTCCCGCCCAAATGACCATCAAATATTCGCCGGTGAGGGCCAAAGAGCCTGCAGAGATCCCTTGGTGGAGATGGCGCCAGCTGGGGCGGCCGCCTCGGATTTCGATGAGTGGCTCATAAAACGGAATGTTTTGGAATGGCGCGGGAGGAGGAGTGAGTGGCTCTTAGATGTGTGGAGTAGATATGAAGTTCGTATTGATTTGGAGGGGAGAGCAGACGCTTAAAAAAAGCATATCAAAAGCTTCCAGTAGCCGAGAAACGGACTCCATGCCTAAGTCTAACAAAGTCTAAGCTTTAAGTCTAAGCTATCACTGGTTATTTTCTTCCTCAACCTTACAATGAATCGTAATCTTTCCAGAGATCATGAGCATTCCTTACTTTCTCTCTCTTCCTCTCTATCTCGCTCTCTCTCTCGCTCTCTCGCTCTCTCTCCCTTTCTATCAACGACCACTCATCAATCCAGCTATCACGATAGTTCACTCTTTTCTCAAGGAGTCATACCCTCGCCTTCCCGGTCACATTTCCCATATGGAGAGCGGTGGAGGGGAGAATGTCTACCCGCCATCCCAGCAGAAGCTGCTGAGTGCCCGGCAAAAACGGGAAAATGCACAGAAACAAGGCAGCTCCAGCGCGCCCACCCACCCGGCTCACACTCGCCACCAACCCTTGCTGGCGGTTTCTAGGATTTTATGGCATGTTTTTCGGGGTTTGCGATAGAGAAATGCTGTTTAGAAACCTCCTTTTTTTGTTTTGGTGTTTTAAAGGAAGCTGGACAGCTGGCCTCTGCTCAAAGACGGGAAAATTTGGCTCTAAAAGGCACAAATCAGCCTAAGGTTGCGCCTGTTAGCGCGAAATTTTACAGCTTAACGGATGTAGACCAGCTGCTAGGGTGACCAGCTTTTCGGTTTTTGCTGATGCCCATTTACCTTAGATTTTTAAGCTATAGCTTCCACTTTGCCCTTCAAAAACGAGACCGGAAACACCAAGGTTAACGAACAAGCAAACATCACACAACTGTCAGATTCGCTTACAAAGTTCAGTTTGGTGTCATTACAGCCGACAGTTTTCTTCTTTAGGCACGCTCTCTCTATCTCTTGCTCTCACGCTATCGCTCTCTCTCTCCCTCTCTCTAGCTCTTTCTCTCACTCACTCACTCACTCACGCCCTCTCCCTGACTGTCCCAAAGAGCCGCCATCGCTCAACCCTGTGTGTGAATACCCCGAGGGCAGGGGGGAAACCGTTGGCATTCGCACCGTTTCGCTGGCCGTGCTCAAATCGACTCGTCACGGCGCCTCCTCTTTTATGGGATTGGCCGATTTGCATACGGTTCCGTTTTCTGGAGCACCCCGGGATGGGTAGGCTCCTTTTTTAGGCTCGTTACGAGGGAATGGGCTAGGGAACTCGGATCTTTTGGAAGATTTTGCAGAGTTCTTAAGCCAAAACTAAGCCCAAGCCTAAGCCTCAGCCTAACTTATATTCTATTGCGCAAGAGATTTGGAAGCCTAAGGCCCTCCTGAACTTTACTTTTTACATAAATTTTCTCCAACTTTTCTTATCAGCCTATAAAAGCCGCTAGGTCAACGACTATACGACTCCCTGCAACTTCGTCTAGAACTGATCGCCCGCTTTTTCTGTGCGTATATCCGCTTTTTCCACAGCACTCCTGATAACGGCTGGCCGTAGATAAAGCTGAAATTGCAAATAAATGCAATGTATACAACGGAGTAGTTCAGATTGGCGTTTTCTTCCCTTTAAACTTGTTCTGATCTCCCTCTCTAGATCTCTCTCTCTCACTTACGCTCTCTTTATCTCTCTCACTTTCTCATCTCGATCAATTTTTAAATTTCTCGGTTTCTTTTTGTCTAGAAACCCCCAGATTTTCCAGCCAGGGTATTCCATTTCACCCACTGGTCTCGATAGATCCTAGCGGGGGAACTTTGCGAGCCCCACTCGAGGACCCAATGTTTACAAGTCGACTTCCACTCGGGAGCTCCTCCCGCGGGGTCCCAGCGATCCCCACCAGATTTTAGATCCCCCTGGGCGAACACCCAGCTGAGCGTTCCCCTAGAATTGGCAGCCAAACACAAACAAATAAAACTTTTTTCGGGAATTAATCGAGCGTGGGCAACACCGAGTTTTTTTGTTTGTTGAAATGGGCCATTTGAGGTTGATGCGCTTCGGCAGCGAAAACACAGCAAGTTAGGGATTTAAGCGAGTCAAGGGTAGCTTTAGAGGAATCAATGTGAGAGGTTTAAAGATCTGGAATGCATTTAAAAAATAGGAAAGGGGGAAATCAGGAAT
The DNA here is from genome assembly GCA_958295435.1 of Mesorhabditis spiculigera. NCBI lineage: Eukaryota > Metazoa > Nematoda > Chromadorea > Rhabditida > Rhabditidae > Mesorhabditis > Mesorhabditis spiculigera. The sequence goes on along the minus strand of CATQJA010001151.1, from coordinate 74,072 downwards.
TAAACGGCGGAAACCGTTCTCATTAGTGCAAGTTTATAGGACTAGGCTCAAAAAAGTTCCGAAACTTTGCGAAAAATCCGACCGAAACGACCGTTTTTCTTCTTTTGGGTGCCGATTGGCAGCTGCCAAAAAGGTCAACCCTCTCACGCTTTGCCACCACGTCATATCCCCCTCCCCCAGTCCAACACCCGCCGCCCGGTTAGCTCAGTCGGTAGAGCACCAGACTCTTAATCTGGTTGTCGCGGGTTCGAGCCCCGCATTGGGCTTACTTTTTGCTTTTTGGGAGACATATTTGGATCTGGTTTCCAAATCGCCTGGGGGATATTTGTTTTTGCATTTTGCGATTGATAAGCCTAAATTTAGGCTTTTCTTGGACTGTTTCTTGCACTTTTCAAAAAACATTTAACCAGGATTTCAAATCTCCGGCGATTCCCGACTTATTTACATCTAGCTAACCAATCACTTCGTAGTCTGCTCCTTCCCAGGAGCCAACCGGGTAGGCCGGGAGGCCTGGGGGCTCTCTCAGGCAGTTCATTAAAATGTGGCTGATTTGTGGGTTGACACCCTGGGGCGGACACCAGGCAGCCGGCCGGGGAAACCATCGACAGCCAGCGGCTATGGCATTATGAAACCCCGACTAGGTCAGCTCTAGCTGGGTGCTGTGTGTTGCCTAATTACACCCATTGACAGCAGGCCGAGAGCTTATTTTGGGGGGATTAAGGGTCATTCAAATGGTTGTTTGGCTCGATGTGGCGATAGAGGAGATTTTGAGCTATACAAAGCGTTTCTGCCTATTCCTAACGTTGTACAGTATCTATGATAAAACTACAGGGTGTCCCAAAAAAAAACCCCCCTACCTAGCGGTCCGCAGTCAAGTCCGATTTTTATGATTTAACTACCCATCGATAGCTCTCGAAAAAGGCGAGAAAACAAGCGGGTCTCGTTTTCTAAGATTTAATCTAATTCCATCGATATTTAAGGTTTTTCTAAAAAAACTGGTACTTTTTCAACAGGAATTTCGCAATTAGCATGCAGATCCTGCACAAATTAGCAGTTTTCATGGTTTTTGGACGTAAAATTAGCGAATAAAAATGCATAATAAAGAACATGAACCCTCCTTGTTTTCTCGCCTTTTCGAGAGCTTTCGATAGATACCTAAATCGTAAAAATCGGAATCGACTGCGGACCGCTAGGTAGGGGGGGGTTTTTTTTTGGGACACCCTGTATTTGCAAAGGATATTGTTACAAACCGAAGCCTAAGCCTAAACCTAAGAACAAATTTCCCATGCCCACCTTTCCCAGCTCCATAAACGGTAGCCTACCTGAGCGGTGTGCTCGAACACAAAAAGGGCCATGACCTGCGGGGGTGCAGAGGCGGCTCATCCGTTCTCTCTCTCTCTCTCTCTCTCTCTCTCTCTCTCTCTCCAGGTGCACCACTGGGGTGTGCCGAAATACTCTGGGTTCTCTCCCACAACCCATTCTCTCCATCCACCATCGATCCTCGGTTGGTACTATTTGCTTCTGTTCGTTCCGGGGTCCCTCGACTCCACCATCCACCTCATTTCGACATCGAAGCAGAAGCCTCCGGGCTGGAGCTTGTAGTTTTATGTTTTTAAAGGATTTATGAAGCCACTTTTTGCAGCTTGCAAAATTCATAATTTTGTGCTTGCCAAGCATTATGCCATAAGAGCCAATCCGTAGTTTTTGAAAGGTATTCACGACGAAATACTGCGAGATATATCTTGCAGATTCTTTAATTTTTATCGGGTTCCGGTGCCTAAGTTTGCTTTTATTAGACGTTTTCAATTTCGCCGTTTTTTTCTGTTTGCTTTCTACCAGTTCCGTCTTGTTCTCACTGCGAACGATATCATCATTACTTTTCGAAACACATCAGATCTCTTATCGACCGAGAATACCGGACCTTAAGTATTATTTTAGTTTGGATGCGAATTTCCTGTTCCTGGTTTCCAGGTTTTTCACACTATTTTTCGCTACAAAATTGTGTACCACTACCCCAATTTTAAATGACGTCTTACCATTTTATTGTCCGCCTTTTACCTTCTACCCTACCCACCCATCCCCTTCTATCGGAGCTTAAAAATGAGATCAGGTGCCCCGACCTCATTTTCCACCCCCGGCTGGCCCTATTTTGGCATTCACCTAAACTTCACACATCCCCCCAGCCTCCCAAAGGTTAAACCCCATTCCGAGGGGCCCTCGAGTTGACCTTTTTCAAAATGACACTGAAAAAGTAGATTGAATTTGTGGACGAGGAAGTTTCCTTTAGAAAATAAGCCCCGGGCATAAAGGACTTCCCTGGGCATCATTAGGGTGCCTGCTCGTTCCTGGTTGCCAAAATCGGCCCTCCTAGTCCCCCTGAAATTGGCTTGATTCCGGTGAAATTGGCAAATTGGCAACGTGTCGTGGCGGGAGGGAACCTCTGTTCTTGTAGGAATATTTTTGAGAAGTGGGATTATTCTTACGGTGGATTTTAAAAAAACTTTAGGGCGGTGTTTTTGTTTCATGCTACCGTATCCCCACCCAATTTGGTGTAGTGATTGCAGGAGTTTTATTAGAAAGTGCTTCTGAAGCTCTCTTTTTGGCATAAATACCAGAGTCTAACTATTTCAATTAACGCTTTTAGGCTCAAATTAAATAACGGTAAAAATCAAGATAAATAATGATGTCAGGACGGCCTGAAATTTGGGCGTTGGTTGAATTATTTACCGAGTGGAAAGGCAAATAATTATTCAGAAGATCCGGGTACGATAAGCTTCTATAAAAATGATGGGTTAGCACAATTTCTTGAACCTTTTGAAGCATCATCCGGCAATCTAGGCTCTAATGGACGTCAACTTTCTAAATATTCTCCGCTAGCCGATCGCGTTGCTGTTTCGGTAAAAAATACAGCGCAAAAAATCTATTCCGTTCTTTTTTCCCCCCGGATTCTATTTCAAACCCTGTCCCCCGACCACCCCTTAAGCACCAGGAGCGCGAGGCGCCTCCGCGCACCCAGCCACCGTCCTGTCCATTCTGTTCTTATCTTCCCCGCGCGCGTGCGTATTCTTCTCGTATGTGCCTCCCCTTTTTCCATTGTTTTTCCTGTGCTTCCATGCGGGCCAGCCGCCGGAACTTTTTTTTTGCTGCTGGTCAAGCGAACGGCGAGCCTGGGCCGTCGATTTTAGCGGGTACAAAGCCTTCCGCTTGCCTTCCGCTTGGCGGCCGGCTTAGAACTTGAGTCCCTGGGTTTCTCGTTTGTTGTGATCGGGAACGGCCATTGTTCTGTTGTGGACTTCGGGGAGGGGTTGGGGAGATCGGTGGATTTTTGGGCTTGATCCAGAAATCGGAACGTGCCGTCTTTGCTTAGGCGGAGGCTTAGGCTGAGCCTCGGGCTTAGGCTTAGACTTAAGCTTGCGGTTAGGGCCTTCTTAGGCTTAGGCTTGGCCTTATGAATAGACTTAGGCTTAGGTAGGCTTGGGCTTGGGCTTAGGCTCAGGCTGAGTCTTAAGCTTAGGCTAAGGCTTCGGATTAGGCTTGGGCTTACAAGGGAAGGTTGTTTGGGTCAGGTGTCAAATCGACTTGAAACTTTGCCAGTGGCTAGAAAATCAAAAATAAAGTGGAGTTTCTTAATCTCATTTTTTGCACAATACCCCAAATGAAAAAGTTATAGGCCTCTGAAGTTACATAAAAAAGCACGAAACGATCCGACGATTCTGATCTGGTCCTCATTGTGGCCTGCCCCCTTTTCAAGCTCTTGCGTCGCCCGGACTGGTAAGCTGTTTGGCGCAGTAGGTAGTGCCGTAGAGTGCAAAACTTTTTAAATTTTTGTAATCGAGTTCAAGTCTTTGATGCGTCCAACTTTTTGCTTTTTGGATTTTACGCCAACTAACCCTAATTTGCAAGAGCAAAAAGCAAAAAGATAGAAAAGTTTTAGTCTCGAACTTTTGCCAAAAATTTTTCAAAAGATTGTGAATCAAGCGCACTACCGATTGCGCTAGAAGAGACGTGGGGGAGTGGAGACGAGAGAGGGTCAAGAAATCACGCATGAAGAGAATGTGGAAATGGTGCGGTATTGGTGCAAAAGCCTGCGCAGAACTCGTTTTTAGGACCACAAACTTAAAATGCTTATAACTTTTTAATTAGGGGTATTGTGCAGAAAACGACTTAGCGCACCTCGTTCCGTTTTTAATTTCCTATCCACTGGCCAATTTTCAGAAAGATTTGACACCTGACCCAAACAACCTTCCCTTGTTAGATCTGAAGCCATCAATCCTGCCAAACCCACAATTTCAAAACCATTCTCAACCCCCAAAAAATATTAAACGACCAGTGCCGAATCGCACTTGCCAATTCTTCGCCACCACCGCGCTCCGAAAATGTGCTTGGCACGAAGCGGAAAGCATCGTCTAATGGGGTGAGCCCTGGTTCCGCGTTTGGGCATCCATAATGCACATTGCGGGTCGGGGGAAGACGATAAGCGCGTGACACACCCCGGAATTCGAATTCTACTATCGTTTTAAAATGAAAATTTCCAAAATCGTATACACTCCTTATCCGTTTTTTTATACCTATCTATTTACCGGAAAAACAAGAAGAAACCGAGCCCTGGTGAAGCCGGTCGGCGGGGTCTGGGGGAGTCCCGTGTGGGGCATGCCTCTGTTTACCGTAGGCGGCTTTTTTCGTTTTCTCGAGAACGGCTACTCTTCTGACACACTGACAGCTTCTTCTTCTTCATCTTTTCCTCCCCGACTCCTACCGGGTCCACACCCACGACCGATCGGTACGCTACGATTCGAGCGGCTCCCCATTTATTTCGACAGGGTACAGTAATCCTGTTTGTTTAACGAAAGCGTCATTTTTGGCCGGCTTAGAATGTCAGGCGTGTTGCCGTTTTAAAGGGGCTTGTAAGCCTATATTTTAGTTTAAGATATGCGGAAAGCAGCTAAACCCTTTTTAAAGAAGCTACCGGGCCCTTAAAAAACATGAAGTCGATGTAAGCCTAAAGACTGAAAGTGTAGAATTATTGTAATCCGACTTCTCAAAAAATTTTTAAATTCTAAAAAGTATATTACGGTGCTTTTGACTTCTAGGTACCTTTAATGGCTTTTATACCCCTGAAATCTGAATCAGCGCCCTAATTTACGTCCTTGAACTTCCAAATTTGAATGCGCAATATTTGACGTTATTCGTGGACCTCGATTTCTCGCCCCCCCCCCCCCGCATTCCCAAAAGACCACATAACCCCGCAAACAGCAGAAGCCAAGGTAAATAAGGTTTGCAAGCACCGGCGGCCCGGACGAATTGGCCCCCGGCCAACTGGCCCACCTCATAGAGGTCGCGCTCCCTTAGCTGACTTTTGGTGTACATGCTGTTGTCGCGTGTGAAGACCCACGTAGACGACATTTTTGGACCACCCGTGGACGCTTGATGGGCCCCTAAATTGGGACGGACCCAAATTCGAGGGGAGCCGCTTGAAGTCTGAATGGGATGAGCAAAAAGGCGCATTGATGGGAGGAGGGAGGATTCATTGAATAGCACGATGTTTCATCTTCTCAAATGCGAAATGAGGGCTTTAGTAATGATATGCTTGGAAAGTGATGACATCTTTATTAAGTACTTAGTGTTTTCATCTGGTTATTTTTATTCAGTTTTTATTAGCGGGTTTAATTTGTCCGGAAAGTGTAGTTTGTTATCTTTCTCCCTTTGACGTTTTTCTCTCGCTTTTTTGCTCGTTCTCTCGCTCTCGTTATCCCTCGCTCTTTGTCTCTGACGCTATCTCGCTCCTCTCTCTCTCCCTCTCTCATCACTCTCTTTCTCCCTCACTCATTCTCACTCGCTCTCACTCTCTTTTCTCTCTCTCGCTCGCTCTCTTCACCTCACGTATTTTCGTCCACTTCAGTAATTCTATGATTTAAGACATGACGTTCCCTAACCTGCACTCTTTCAAGCAAATAAGAACCTTTTTCTGTCCTATTTATACTCCATCTCCTAGCAATAAGTGACCTCCCTCCTGCTTCGTCAAAAAAGCTGGCCCAAATTCTGGCCGAATGGACCCGACAAGCGCAAGGATGAGCTGAGCCGTGCCCTAATCGTGGTTTCCGCTTTGTGCTGACGTTGGGCCCACCCAAGGAGGGGCACGGGGCCAAGGTGGGCAACTTGCCCACAACACATCCATTGGACTTGTTGCTTTTGACTGCCGTGATGTAGGCCTGTTGTCTTCCCGGGGGCTATATAGGCTCGCTTGATTGCAAATTGGGTGCCCTTTAGTTTTTGACCGGGAGTCAACAAGGGAGTAGTTTATGGCAGTTGCATCAGAGCGGAATAGCTTGCATTTTTGGGATAAATACTGAACCTTGGGCTAAGCTTAAAACAAAGCCTAGCCTAAGCCTAAGCCTAAATCTGATAAGCCAAAGCTTAAGTCTACGCCTCACTAAGCTTCACTAAGCCTATGCCTATGCCTGAGCCTAATCCTTAAAGCCTCAGCCAAACCTATTCCTGATTTCAGTTATAAACATACATTAGTGTCCTTTTGCATAGGATCCAACCTCCCTAAAAATTCTTGTGCCCCCATGCATCCCAAAACACCCCAAAAAAATTAATAATTCACTCGTCCCCACATCATCCATCTCATTATTTGCTCATGCAAATCCCCCCCCCCCCACATTCCTTCAGTTTTCGGTTGATCGCCCTATCGGTCTCAATTCGGAACGTGCTGTCGGAGACCCCCGAATAAAATTTTCTAGAACATTTCTGGGAGAACGGGTCGGCGGCCATAATTGATGGCCCCGGCGAGGGCATCGAATAGGATGGAGCGGGTCCAAAATGCGTGTGATAGACGGAATTTGTTGCATTGCGGAACTTGTTGGAACTTTCGGGCTTGGGCCTTCGATCGAGCTTCAGTCTCAGCCTAAGCCTACGCCTAAGCCCAAGCCAAAGCTTAAGCCCAAGCCTGATCCTAAGCCTAAGCCTAAGCGTAAAGCTAAGCCTAAGCCTAAGCCCCAGCATGCCAGCAGAAGGTCGTATGAACCCTGCCAAGCTAGACTTGCCGCTACAGACCACCGATCAAACGTAAGAGCAAAGATTACCGCAATCCCAGATCCCGTTAGGTATATCTATCACCCCAGCACACGACGTGCGGTCACTCGAACACCTCACTTTTTACATGCCGCGCTTTCTTTCGGCTTTTCCGATAGCTGTCTGTCGGGGGTCTGGGGGGGAAGGTGGTGGCAGTCTTCTTGCGGCTTCTGCCCCTTGGAGTCCGGTCTTCGGTGACGGCGGGGGTCCTTGGGTGGGCCCAATGGTTGCTCCATGACTCTCTCTCCCTCGCTCGCTCTCTCTCACTCTCACTCTCTCTCTCCCTCTCTCACTCTGCAGCTTCACGACCGGGAGGGACCACAAACACTTCCCCCTTCGGCCTGTAAGCCCGGGCCCGCGCACGCCGCCACCGCGCATGCGGACCCCCCAGCGAATTACCACGTTTTAGCTGGGCTGATTTTCGGACAGTGGTCGCGTTGGTGAGCGCGTTGTTTCCTTGTCGACAGTATTCCAGAGGAAATCTGTCTGAGCATTTTAGCAGATTTTTTAGTTTTTTTTTGTCGAGTTTTCAGGCTATTTTGATACTTTCAGTATCTCCGGTGCCCGCTCGAATTGCCCTGTTGTTTATCTTAAACGTGTTGACTTGACGGTTTTCCCTTTCTCGCTGTGTTTATGCTGATTTTGGCTCTCCTTTTTCGCGCGTGTGGCTTGCCATTTTACGGCCCGAAACCAGGTGATCCGAACCGATCGAAATTTTCTCGTATTTCCATGCTTTTCAAATGGTTCTTCTCTAAAAACGACAACAGTCCGAGTCATGACTCTGATTCAAACTGATAGACCAACAGATCACCACCTTATTTACGTGATTTTTTCGATTTTCCTGAGGAATTATTTGCTTTACTTTCTGGGTTGGAAAATCGAATGCGACTTCTTTTACCTAATTTCGGCTTCATCTCACTTTTAAACAATTTTCAACTCGTTGAACCAGCCTGTATTTTCAATTTTTGGCCTGCTCCCCTGTTTCTCGTGAATCATAAATGCAAATCCCCGCATGTCTCATCGGGATTTGAATCCCATTTTTTGTTGTTTCGCCCGCTCCGAATTCGGCTGGCTCCCGTTCGACTCCCTTTCGCCGCGTCCAAAATGTCAGTGTTTGGCGGGGGCCCTGGAAGGGGATGATTCACTTTCGGCACATCTGGTCCTCGTCCTCAACGGCTTTTTGTCCGTGAAATTGGGCCTGGGGATCGTTTAGGGGGTTTTGGGGTGGGGCGTTGACTTTTGGGTTTTTGAACTCGTGTTTGGTGTGCTTTTGTGGAGTTAGTAGGTAGTAATTATTCCCGAGGGTCTAAAGGGGTCACATGAAGTTTTGTGCTGTTTTTGCTTAAATACTCAATCGTACGGTTGGAAAAGGGGAGCGTAATTAGGGGCGAAGAGTTCAAGAAATTTAAGGAAGGGAAAATAAACGTCTGGAAAGGGTTTCTGTCAGACCCTGGATCTCGAAAATTTTATTTTCAGTTCCAGTCCCTGTTTCTCGATTTCACAAGGTTTTTCGAGAGTATCTTAGAGTCTTACCGTAACCAGATTTGCTTTAAACGACTCTGTATACCTCTCAGAAAACTATATTCTGCCTTTCCAGGCTCTTCAAATAACCTGTCTAGGCTTCTCGCCCTCGAGAATCCCTACCGGAAACAATTTCCCCCACCCCCACACAATGCACTGTAAATCCCTAATTTGCATCCCCAAAAGCATCCGCCTTTTTCCGAGGGTATTCCGTTTTGGGAGCCAAATACCAGCGACTGTGAATGGGGGAAATTGGGTGCGCAGCACTTTCTTGACTTTCCATTTTTCCCGGGTTGGTGCGCGTGGGGGCGCCGATGGCAATTGAGACAGCAGAAAACTAGCTGCCCGGCCTGGGTGGCACATACACACAATGACGCATTTACTTTCTGCCCTAGCTGGGGGCAATTGGGCAACTTTCCGGGCAGTGTTTTTGCGTTTTGAATTTTGTTAATATAGGCCAATTAGCTCGTTAAAAAGGCTCTAAGCTAAGCCTAGGCCAAAGTCCCGGCTTAAGCTGAAGCCTCAGCCTCAGCCTAAACTTAATCGAAGCCTAAGCCTAAGCTTAAGCCTAAGCCTAAGCTCAAACTTAAACACAAGCCTAAGTCTCGGCTTAAGCTGAAGCCGTGGTTCAAGCCCCAAATGTCTCTTGACGCTTTTCGCATTTGTCAAGGCCTAGTCAATTGCAGGGTAGATTATTCAACTTCTCAATCCCTTTAAAAATTTAGGTATTTTCACAAATCCTGTAAAGCCAACCGCTTCGACAGCACCGATCAAAATTATTTATTCACGACCCAGCCCTCGGAATGGCCTTCGCCAAAAACCTCGTTTATTCCGCGCGTCAAGTGGGCCTCCGCGGTTTGAGCAGAATGCAATGCGGATCCTGACCGGCTGGCAGAAAAATATTCGCCAAGGTCAGCTGGGGCTCGCAGGGCTGGCGGAGATGCTCCCCCTGTTTTGTTATTGACACGCTGCGTGCAGGTTGTCAAATGGAATCCGGGTCGGCAGGCACTTCCATTATTACAGTAGGAAAATGCCGCGATTTTTTCCTGATTTTTGACCGCGCTTTTGGCCGTCCATACCCGGTTTTATTTTATGAAAATTAATGATTTTATAGGCATTTATAAAAATTTTTTTCTCCGTTGAGACCACCGAAAAATTTTTTGTAAATTAGAAATTTTTCTTCAGATATCTGAATTTTTTTAATTTTGTGTAGATTTCTTAGTCTATCCTATGCTTGATTTCATTTGTTATGCATCCGGCCTCTCCCGACTCAACCCAACCTCACTAATCATTTAGTTATTTTTGCCAACTGAGAAAATGGCCAATACCGCGCAAGAAAAGATAGCTTTTCCTATAAAAATTCGTGATGATCCGCTTGACTGGATTTTTTTACGAAATTTCTCAACAATATCCACTCCTTTCATACTGTACGTTCGTAAAAACGGCTAGTCATCAATCCTGAACAGCTGGATGGCGTGCGTAGCCAAATATTAGCCGTTTTTCCGGGGAAGGAAGTGCCCATATAAAATTGCGCACTCGTGCTTTTCCTTCCCTGCCCCACCCCGGCGTAGACGTATTTTATAGATGGCACCGTGTGCACGGCTTGCCCCATAATTGTCGCCGGCGGGCATCCTTGCTCGAGATTTTTTGGAGGTATTAATACGAAGCGGGGGCGCTTTTTTGCCGTTTCGAATTGTCGAAACGTTGCCTTCATAGGCAATTTGCCAGATCTACTCACATTTTTCGGTTTTTACAATTTACTCTGTGTGACTCTGAATGACTTATCAAAAATTTCTACGCCAAAAATCAAGGCCCCAGTGGATTCTGTTACTCCCTCGATCACATGTTCATCGTTTGGGCCTGGCTCTCATGCCTTGTCCCCCTCCCTGCGGGCTCATTTCTTTGGCCGTATATCTGTTTGCCGACATCCATCTGTAAACCACGGGGCCTCCAACAGTCCTCTTCTTGCAAAACATACATACAGCTGGTATTTAGACGCGATTTTAAAGGGACTGGGACGTATCTCTCTCTCTCACTCTCTCTATCTCTCTCGCTCTATTTCCCTCGTTTTTGCATACCTAGTAATTTCCAACATGTGCGTGTGCCCAGCGTAGGCGCTACAAAAAATAACCTGAGCCGAACAACTCATAAATTTGAGTGTCTCGGGGCACTGGGTCATGGGTGCGTACGCGTGTGTAAATAGGCTTTTCTCAGGTAGACAAGTCATTTTTACTACTGACAATCCTAAAGTATCTTTCCTAGTTGGCTTCCACTCAAAAATAATACCGATAGCACCAATCTCTCGAGTATTTCATAAGACCCGCCCGGGTCTCGGGCTAGTCCCAGGTCGCCCAGTAGGTCCCACCAGCGTGACTATGAAATCCAGCGTGATGCCCTTGGATATATGCGTTGGTCGCTGGGTAGTGGATCCCACCCCCTTCGGATCTTCTTCATCCCCCCCCCCCCGCCCGCACAACCCTTGGATTCCGACCGGCTCCTATTTGCAAGGGGCACACGCGCCTCGCGCACCCATCCACACAATCCCATCCCTTGAGCCCTTGCGAGATTATCGCACCCCCACCAGCACCACCATCGTAGTCTCTTGTAATGAGTCAGCCGGTTGCTCATGATTATTTTGAGGCTTGATTATTGATCCCGAGGTCGTGATATCTAAGGATGAGTTGAGCCTAAAGCTCAGCTTAAGCCTAAGGCTAAGCCTAAGCCAAAGCCCAAGCCTAAGTCTAAGGCTGTGCCTGAGTCTAAGGCTAAGCCTGAGTCTTCGCGCAAGCCCAAGCCCAAGCCCAAGCCTAAGCTTAGGCCTAAGCCCAAGCCTAAGCCTAAGGCTAACTAAGCCTAAACCAAGCCGAATTGTAAGCCTGACTAGGGAAGTGCAAATAAAAACCCAGCAAACCGCTTAGCAAAAATATGGGTCTGATAGAGTCGGCGACGAGGATTCCGAAACTGCAATCAGAATTTGCTTAACGCTTAATACAAAAAAGTTATGAGCATTTTAAGTTTTGCATTAGATGGTCCGCCCTCCCTTATGAGCCCCTCCCAAAGATGGGTGTCCGCCTGTCGAGTGGTGTAGTGGCTAACTAGCATGCCTCTTGGGCGGAGGGTCTCTGGTTCGAATCCCCGGTCATGCATAATTTTCTGCTTTTTGGTCAAAGTCAACAACTTTAAACTTTTTCAAAGTTTCAAAGTCGAAAAGGTCGTTCTCTTAATTTTTCAATTCATGAAACCAGGGCAAATTCATGGCAAAGTGGTGGCGGGAGTGCCAGGACTCTTGCGGATAGGGCACTAAAAAATTCACTGCTATTTTTTCGTAAGGCAGACCTACACGCAGTCAATAATAAAGAAAATTTAAAAAAATATAAATTTCGTGCTTCGAAACTTGGAAAAAGATTAAAGTTGTTGACTTTGACCAAAACGCAAACAGTTTTGCATGACCGGGGATTCGAACCAGAGACCCTCCGCCCCAGAGGCATGCTAGTTAGCCAGTACACCAGCCGACAGGCGGACACCCATCTTTGGGAGGGGCTCATAAGGGTGAGCAGACAATCAAGTGCAAAACTTAAAATGCTCATAACTATTTTGTATTAAGCGTTTAGCAAATTCTGATTGCAGTTTCGGAATCCCCGTCGCCGTCTCTATCAGACCCATATTTTTGCTAAGCGGTTTGCTGGGTTTTTTATTTGCACTTCCCTAGTGAGTCTATTTTTGAAATGCGAGGAAGCAGACCTTTTCACTACCTCATATTTTGTTTACGGCTCCTCCCACCCATTTTTTGCCCGTTCACCACGCCTGGGATTTGGGTCAGTGAAACTGATCGGATTACAGCGATCGCCAGACGATGTGGTGAACGCAAAAATCCTTGGGTTATGATCTTTATCGAAATTCATGTGGTGTCACGTGTCGCTCTCGCTCTTACTCCTTCCAACTCTCTCTCTCTGTCTCTCTCTGTCTCTCTCTCTGTCTCTCTCGCTCTCTCCTCTCGTTTTCTCTTACTCGAGTCTTGTATATAGCTTTTATGATCTTCACCATTCCAGATGCCCATCCTCAGTTCGACAAGCCAATTCTTCACGTTGCCGTTTCGGAGAAAGAAGCAAAGGTGGGACAAACGAATTCTAAATTTAATTAAATTGCGTTGCTAAAGCCGTTACAAATCTACATAATCAACCGATTAATTAGTATACGAATTTTTAAGGTACACCATCAACCCGCCCGATGAGCAATACAATGTCATCTACCTCGGAAACGTTCTGACAGTGATGGCAAAGGGTGATAACTGCGTGGAGAAGCCTTTGAGTCTCATCTGGAGGGCCTATTGCCAACGGCAACGTACCGATCTGCATATGCAGCTTGAGGTGAGTAATCTTTTTGGTATATCCGAACTGATCTCTCTCTTTCTCTCTCTCTATCCCCTCTCTCTCTCTCTCTCTTTCTTAAAGTGTATCCTCAAGTCCCGGATTTCCTAATCTCGACGCACGTAAGACACTCAAGATGATCCACTTCCCCACCCATTCAATCGTCCCTAATTAGCATAAGATGCGCAATGATAGGTCTGCGATCTCTTTCCCTCTTTTGCTCTCTTTTCCCCCTCTCTTTCTCTCTCTTTAGCTCTGTCTCTCGCCTTTCAAAATCTTCACCCGCGATCTTTGCCTGTATAGATGACCCGGATAGGCCACAGACCCCCTAGTTGGTGTTTACAGCCCAGGGCACACGCACACCGAAATTATCTGATGTTCAGTGTTGAGTGAAAGGACCTAAATTTTGATGTCTAAGGATGATTGAGTACTGGGAAATAGTCAGTATAATACCAAGATAGCCATCATATTTTTCAGATCACCCGCTCGGGGCTGAAAGCCGAGACCTCACAACAGGGGTTGACGGAATATTGGGCTCACCGGATAACGCACTGTTCCGCCCCGGCAGAGTACCCGAAGGTGTTCTGCTGGATTTATAAGCATGATGGAAAGAGGTGTGTCTAGAATTTGAATTTGAAATGATATACCAGCAAAATAATATAAACTAATCTCCCGATATAAATTTTCCAGCAAGCAATACATCCGATTTTTGCTAAATTTGCTAACCAAACCTGCCTTTTTTGATTAGCTAGATGAATTGTTCTTCCAAGGTTTGTTAAATCAAAATTGTTAAGTCTAAAGTAGGTTTAATAATGCTATTAAATTGCCAGATAAATTTAATACTTTTCAGGCTCAAACCCGAACTCCGCTGCCACGCTGTCCTCTGCAAAAAAGCCGCCGAACCCGCCCTGATCTCAATGCGCTTGAATGAATTTTTAAAGGCTGCTCTCGAGGTTAGCGGTAACATTTCAAATTTATAGCCTTGAAAGTTTTACTAAAATGCCCCAAATATTCGGGGTAATCCGTTGTGAAAAATTTCGTAATGCTCATGCTCATGCTCACCAAAAATCTCCGCGCCTTCATTTCTCGGATCGATCACCACCCCACTTTATTGCCGATTTCCTTGCGCACACACTGCCCGACCCCTCTAGAGACGCCGGAGATTTATTAGTTTTCCATTTTTAGGCGGCTATTAAGATGGGTGGTTATTGAGATGGTTATTGAGATGAAAGCGCGGATTGGGGTTTTTTGAAAACCACTAGATTCGGGGAATTTTAGCAAAATTTACTATTTTTTGCTTTTTTTTCCGGCGATACATTGTATTCTAGACATGTCCCGGTCTAAAGAACACATTTTTGGCATCGCCCCAAGGACGAAACAGCCAATTCTTGAAGGGTGCTTGAATCCTAGAGAGCCGCTATTCCTCAGCCTGGATTTTTTTGGGAATTGAATGGGTGCATATCTTTCCGGGGTTAGGATTTGGCATTCAGCCAAGAGAATAGTGGAGGCAGAGAGTGATTTATGAGGATTTTTGGACTCAGAAATTAGTTGTGGCTGGTAAACGCTAGCCGGGATTATGCCTAAGCCTAAACCTAAGCCTAAATCCAAGCCTAAGCCCAAAACCAAGCGTAAACTGAAGCCTAAGCAGAAGCCTGCTTCAATACTTTTCGGAAAATCTATAAATCAGCCGGCACGAAGCCAAATAGCTCAAACAAAAAAAACGCTGCAAAATTGTGTACAAACACGGTGAAGAGTCGTTGTTTGCGAGCGCGACTACACGAGAGGCCATTGAACACACACTAAAGGGACAGAGAAGTAGCGGAATGTAGCGGAGCGTTGGTGCACAGAAGGGACCCACGGGTCTATTGTAATAGTTTTTGAATGATGCTGTCGAAGCGCGGCGACTTAGCACCGTTTTTCTAGACCCGGAAGAGCTGTACAAATTTGAAAAATAGTGAAAATCTCTTTTCTACTGCGGTTTTTCCAGGAATACAAACGTGAGAAGCTCGCCCAACAAAACGCCCGCCTGAGCTCGTCGACCGGGTGCCCCAGGCGGAAGCTGATGCTCCAGACGGGTTCGCTCAACTTCCGCCCGCCCGTCTCGCGCTCCAAGTCGGCCCCTCGACTTGGGAGCATTGATGAGGAGATTGAGGTTTGTAGCCTGCAAGCTCTGCACTCGATTTGTCATCCCAAAATTCCAAGAAATCCGCCAAAACACTCTCTTTTTGCACGACGCCCACACAATATACCCAAGAGCCGGACGCGCAAAAATTCGGGTCGAAAATGACGGAAGTGATTGATTAGTGGGGACGGGGGCGGGAATTCTTTTCCGTTCAACTTTTTCGGGTGGGGAGATGAGACATTTGGTACTTCCGGGCAATGTTTGGTCATAGGGCAGGATCACGCTAACTGTCAGACCGAGGATTGATAGTGTTTTTGAAGGGGCATCAGGTGTTCGCCAGTATCGCGATGACGGAAATTCAGGAAATACGGAATCGGAATGGAAAAATTTGCACTTTGGAAGCCGGGGTTTTCGGCGCAGAAGACAAACCTTGCTTTTAATATACCTTGCCTATCTTACATACCTTACCCACGTCCAAGCTTATGATTAGGCTTACCTCTAAGCACAAGCCTAAGCTAAGACTAAGCCTAAACCTGATCCTATCTTCTTGTTTGAAACATCAGAGATCCAATCGAAACTTCCCATTTTCATGATATCAGGAAGAGGACCAATCCGACAACGAGTCGTTCTGCTACCGCGAGGAACCGATCGGGGATACGGCATCGTATTCCGGTTCCGACGTGTCGCCCGGCAGCTCCGCTTCATCCTCGAAAGGCGCCTCGTCCCTCTGCTCAAGCGACGAGCGCCCGAGGCGGGGGAGGCTAGACCCGGATTCGGGTGAGTAACTATGTCCTAGAAGCGGATTTAGAGCTCCTGAAGCTTAAGGAGCTCGCTTAAAAATCAAGATGCTTTTTTGTCAAAAACGCGACTTTTTAGTCTCTGACGAATCGGGGTATCACGAGGATGGGCAGAGGCGAGATGAGCTGTTCTATTCGGACGAGGAGCTGGTGATTATTGAGGAGCAGGACCTAGATGAGGTGAGACAATGGAAACTCTCAGCATCGTAGGCTTGTCACTATAGCTTTCAAATGTCTAAAATCCTTCTAAATAAAATCATATGCAAATTCCTCCTTTCAGGACACAATGAAAAAGCCTCAGCGTTTCCAGCACCAACGAGCAATTGAGCATGAGCTCCAGGATGACGGCGAAGTAACATCCCTTTAAAGGCATCACCTGAGCTTGCTCTATCGGGTTTAATCCCCCTTAATCTTCCTTTCAGTTGGCCTCTCTAGTCCCCTGGAAAATATTTAAAGGTAAAGGAACGCTGAAGGCTGTATTTAAGAAATTCTATAGTTTGTGATCTATAAAATTGCCAAGGTTTGTAGATTCGACTTCAGCGCCCCTTTAGACCCAAAAACCTCGATTCTCCACCCTCTTACCCATTGCTCAATTCCGGCTTTTCCCCTTACTACAGCGGAAACCGTTCATATTTTGGCAAGCTGCCAGCCATCATTCCTAATATTTTTTGTGTCGCAATTTGTCTGAATATTTTTGTGTACAAAACCCAATAGTGCATTGCCTAGCGTGCTGCTGTCTCCTCTGGCGCTCCACCCTATACTTGTATCTTTTCGGAATTAATAAATGATTTATACATCTACAGTTAGAGGGGCGTGTCTTTTGTCAGGACACCCTGCATATTCTGCGCCGTTTTTACATGCGTATCATCAATAACAATCGGAAAAAGCTTTATTATTTTCCGGACGACATTCCGGGATACAAAAACTGGAGGGCCGAATTCCGGATCGAGAGAGCAGTCGTCATTCGGGGCCGAGTAGTCGTTGAGGTCGATTCTCCGGCTAGTGCCTCTTCACCTTGTGGCGTCTTAATACCCTCTTGCGCGCCTGGTACAACTTTTGCAAGCCGTGGCGATCCGAAAACTTGGCCGCGCTAAACCCATGCGTGCGCCTAGAAATGTTTGAAAACCCAACAGATCTTTCGCACCTTTTCCGATCCTTTTCGTTTTCCTTTTATTCCTTCTCGATTTGTTGTAGCTCTTTGAAGGGAGATAGAACCGTGGCATGGTACTCTCTATTTGGGTTCGCAGGCCTAACAAAAGCAGTATGTGGAAATCGAATTATTACATCGGCGAATCACTGGGCTTTGGCTGGTCTGGAATGCCACCTTCGCGCGTGGACCAGCGACATTTTCTGCTGGCAAAGTCTTTTCTTGTCGCCACACACGACACTTCTTCGCGAAGTTCATCGGCGAATTCACCTAAAAACGTTTGATTTGTTGTTTGAAATTGTCTCACCGGATACTTGTAGGCGCGGGCAAATTCGATCGAGTTTTTCATCATCTGAAAAAAAAATCGATTGATTACCCGAAAAATGGTTTCAACCTCATTGACGCGAAAAACGCCGGGCGGGTGCACCTTTTCGAGGGCGATTGTGAGACGTGGATCGCTGACTTCGCCGCACCAGAGCTAAGGACAACGTAGGGTTTATTGGTAGGAGGTGAAATACAATGGCGGCAGCGATGAAGTAGAGCTGATCAGGGGCATAGCTTTCTAGGCCGGGTAATCTTTTTTCGTGTTTGCCGTATTTGCGCTGGCGCTCCTTGCGGTAGGCCTGAAAATGGGTTTGTCTGTATGTCTAATTTCAGACAAACCATTTACAGGTTTCAAAAAATTCTCTCTCTCTCTCTCGCCCTCTCTTTCTGACATCGACCTGAAGCTCCTGCCCTAAAACTTGACCTCAACCCGATATTGTCCGCCACGGCTTCACCATGCGTCGACGTGCCCGGTTGCTAGAATCACCCAATATTATATTTTCCCGAAAACCGACGCTAAACTCATGCTCTAAAGTCCCCATCGGTAGTTCCTTCCACTTGGGTACTTCTTGTGCTTTCGTCGCCTAGCTTCAAATCGATCCCAGTTGTGCCCGAAATCCCCCCTGTTCATCGGGTCAGCTGTCGGTCGCAACGTCGGCCATTTCGATCCGGCCTAACCTCATGCCCCGAGGGTCGTACGAGTGCATTTGAGTGTTTTCGCTATCTAGGAACAAGCGAATTCCATGTATTATAATTTTCTGATTATTTTCTTCCTGGTTACCTGCTCCTTACTAGCTTTTTGCACGCGGTTCGACAATTTCCTGAAACGCTGGTATATTGTGCCGAAATCCGCCTCGAAAATTTCAATATGCACAGGAAGCTCTGTCTCGGTTTCCCGGTATCTCTGACTCTCTCTCTCTCTCTCTCTCTCTCCCTTTCTCTCTCTCCCACTTTCTCTGGCTGTCGCGGCCTAACTTTTGGCTCGCGTGCATTGCAGCAAACATTAAAATCGAGCGAATCTATGCCTTTTTAGTGTTGGTTTTCGCCCAAGTCCGGGGACTTTTTCGGGCTTTTGCCACCCGAAAAAGTCCACAGACTTTGGACTAAAAACCAACACTAATGCGTTTCCAGTCTCGCCAAGTCATGGCATGGCGAGTGCTCTATGCGCTCGGGTTGTTACTAAGTGCGATAGATGGCACAGCATTCACGCAGTATTATGGAGGTCTGTTTCGTCTAACGGATAAAGGCGCAAATTTTAGCGAAAACTGTCATCTCATCAAAATCCGTTTCCAGTTAACCTTGTCCCGTTCGGGCCGGACGCTGGCGACATGCGCGTGAAAGATGAGCTGCTGAACGCAGGGCAGAGAATTGACTTGCCCCTGCCTTTCCCGTTTTATGGTGGACTGTACAATTACACGACGGTATCAAATTTTGAATGTGCCTAGATCTGAATAAAAACTGCCTGAAGGGGATGTTCTGGTTTCAGATCTCAGTGAATGGATATGTCAGCTTCGGCCTCGTCTTAGATCACGGGCTCGGGATCGACGTGGGTCAAATGGATACCGATTGGCCAAAATACCCCGACGCGGCCATGATTGGGCCCTACATCTGCAAGCAGCAGGTTGGTACTTACAATACTTGGTGATTTGGGCCTGCCGGTCTAAAAGTGGTTCGCGAAACTTTTGTGGCGGTGCTTTTGCGATATGGCTTTTGCGGCGCAACTTTAACTATATTTAAGCCGGTTGCTCCGAAAGATTTTATGCTGATGCTATTCATCCAATCCGACAGATCTCCAACCACCTTCCGGGACTGAAGGGAGGGGTCTTCTACCGTCTCCTTCTCCGTCAATCACTCTTCCGTAACGAATCCGACGCGAATGCAGTTTTCAACGGCAGTTCCGAATTCTTCCAAAAATCGCGTCTAACGGTATTTCCAACCCAAATCGACGGTATCTACTCCCCCACCGTCTAGGCTTGCCCGGAAACCCCGAATCACTATGTAAGGTGCAATAAGCGAACAGATGACCAGCTGGACGAGCTGATGGGATGGTTGCAGGGTCAGTTGAGAGCTGTTTACTGAGTTTAGGCTTGGGCTCAGGCTTGGGCTTAGGCTGCATCCTCAGTCAGAAAACCCTCGGCTTCAGAGGGAGTCGCGGGAGCGCAAATGTTCCGCGCCGACGCGGCCTTGGTGGTCACGTGGTTCAACACGGCTTCCGCATTCGCGACCCGATCCGATGTCGACGTCGGCCAATTGTCTACCTATCAGATGATCTGGCTCACCGATATGGTAAGTTGTTGGCTTAGGGTTCAATCTCCTCGCTCGCGAATTTGCGATCCCAAAAGTCTCCGACTAAGAACTAAAATCTAGAAATATTTTCCGATTGCTTCGACCTCCGAGAGCTATCGTACCCATGAGAAAGTTTTAGCATGCCCGCCTCTCATATGTCATACTCAACTACAATAAGCTGGGATTCGATGTGATCGACATCCGCCGGAATTCGAGGCGTGGAAGGTGTAAGGTTAGGCTAATTTGTGCCCAACCCAGCCCCCACTGTTAGAATAAGCACAACCAAGGTTGAAAAGCCGCTTCGCGACTTTTCAACCCTGGCCCCGTCTTGGACCGCATGCTGTTCTACGCTTTGCATAATTGCGCTAAATTCAGATGACAAAAATGAAAATATTCGCTTGAGACCCTTTATATAGACGACTCCCCACTTCCGGTCAATGCTAATTTTTCCTAGCGAAGAGGGTTTTACAAAAACTTTAATTTAATTTGGAAAATGGCTGATTTTCATAAATCTGATATGTGGGCAGGCATCCCTGGACCATTACGCACCTAATGACATACCATGTTCACCCCTAACTTCTTCCCCTATGGGGAGACTACTGGAGCAACGATACGGAAGTGTATGCAAAGTGCCACACACACACACACTAACATTATTTTATGTATAGTAGGATCTTTGCAGGCGCTCTTCAACGGCGGTAACCATACGGGAACTGTGCCCGTAGATCCCACGGCAGCCTACAAGAACAGCCCGAAGTCGTTGGCGGCACGGTCTGGAGTGCCACATCTTGCTCGAGGAAGGTCCGCTGTCACTCTTTCTAACGCTCTCTCTCTCTATCTGTCGCACTCTATCTCTAGCTCCCTCATCTCCCTCCGTCTCTCACACCATCTCTCTCACTCTCTGATTCTCTCGCACCCGCTCTCTCGCTCTCTCTCACCTCTCTCGGTCTCTATTTTTTTGGTTTCTAATCACCAGCTTCCAGGTACATGTTCCGCGTTGATGACGTCGTACGCGCCGGCGGTTGCTCCAACAAAACTGGGGGAACTTGTAAATTTATGCGATTTAGAGGCGACAATCTGTTTCCATTCAGTCCCGATGCTAATCCACCCGAATATCGTAAGCATATTTGGCGAGACAACGGTTGATGTAAATGCCATGTGCCTTGATCGCGCCCAGGACTACATTCTGGTAACGGACCAAGGAGAGGTGCAGTCGGGAGGAAACACCAAAAACCCAGATTTTAGAATGCGACTTGTATGGTACTGAACCCGTCGATAGCTAGGTGTTCATTTGCTAACGTGTCCGACTGGGGCATGCGTACTGTATACTTCTATCCCAGACGCGGGAATCCGGATTACGAGGGGAATTTTGTTGGGCATATTTATTTTGGTAAATATTTATTGGCGATTGTTATCGTGATATTGAGCTTGATAAACGCGCAATTACAGGGTGGCGATTAATTACCTGCGCGTCGCTTTTTCCCCCAAAAATCAGGCTTTAAATTTTCTTGGAGAGAGTGGTTTTACTAGATTGGTGGTTGTTTAGTCGCATCCTATCCAAATTTTAACCGGGTTAAACAATCACGAAAAACTACGAGCTAAGAAACATAAATTCCGGCTTCACAACGCGGATCGTGATCGCATGGTCACACTTTTGAAGCCTACCGTAGCCAAGGGCGGTAGCTAATCTTTTCTAAAACAGCTCAGATATGTTGCACGCTTCTTTTCAGACGTAGTGAGCGCTCGAAAACCGACCTAAGTCAAAAGATAAAAAAAAGATACTGTATCGAGAACAACATCGGTCAAATGGAAATAAAAACCGCGCGTCCTTTCGATATTACGCGTGAATCTATCGGTACGATATGAGAAAATATGTACAATCCTTACAACAACCATATGCCAAAAGTTCTTGGGTTCATAAGGCTTTATCAGGAAGCTAGAATCCAGAAATGCTAGAAATTACTGACGATTTTTGAGGTGCGCCGCGGGCTGAAATGATGGCATCATTTTTGGCCCAGAACTTCCCCAAAATTCTTCAGAACCGGCCTCAATTTAACAATGCGTCCTATCAAACCAATAAGAAGAGGGCTACATCAACGAAATTGCACTTCCCCGAAAAATCTTTTTATTTTTGAGGTGTCTCATTCTGGCCGATTCGGCTGCAGGCGGAGATTGGTCGTAGAATTTTTGTTATTTGGTAGAGCTAGGGCTCAATAAAAATGCTTTTAATGGATTTGAGCATCTGGAGGGTAATCGGAGGCATCGAACTAACAATAATTTGAGGGCACTACCTATCAAACTGAAAAAATATCGGGGCTTTTGATCGGTACATACCCGCGGCGCGCGCGCTTGTTTGCTCGACGACATTTTTCGGGCTGAAAAAAAGTTGAGGGCCACTGACCCAAATTTTTTCTGTACAATAAGTATTAGATAGCTTGTGCTATCATAAAATGCAGATGGATCAGAGATTGCTTAAAGGAAAATTCGGAGCGAGCGTTTTCTCTCGCGCAGGTAATTAATCGCCACCCTGTAGATTGTAATTTTTTGCATAGTATGAAGGTCATTTTCGTTAAAAGTCGCTTATGCAAAATGTCGACAATCATGGGTTTCGACGTTGTAAATTGCGAAATTGTAAAATTCGGACATGGAATTTCGACGAGATCAAGTTTTGACAGCATGAATTTCGACGTTGTCGTTTCGAAATTATCAAATTTCGACAGTGATTCGATAATAGGAATCTCCAAAATATAGAATTTCGGCATTATAGATTTCGACCTTAACAAATTTCGATCTCACTTCGCGCCCTTTCAGTCCCTCCTACCCTCGACCCTCAACGCCTTCAAATCGGCAATATTTACGATTGGTTCAAAAACCCTCTTCCAAGCGACGTGATGCCCATCTCATGGTAGATTACGGACAGCTTTCTCAAACCCTAAATAAATCCCTAGGTATCCACGTAATTTCACAAATCCCGATTTCAACTTTCGATTCGACACGGGGCTTGGCCGAATCAGGTATACCCTTAATTTAATACTAGTGGCCTTCCAGTGACGAGGCGCTGTATTCAGTACAACTCTGCTTGTATGTGATTGGGTATAAGGAATTTCGGGATGATGAGGTGGTCACCGAGTTTCTATGAGTTGACTTTCCCGAAATCAGGGCAAGAAACGCCAGCCTGAGCATCGAATTATTGCGCGGCTTGGCTCGTATACAAATCGGAATGAGAATGACTACAGGTGGAGGCTACAAGAAGAGCGCATCAATCTCAACCAGGTGAGCTTTCTCCCTCTACCCCTCGCTCTCTCTTGCTCTGCTACTTTTCTTATTGCATTTTCTTCAGATCGAGCAGTGGTATATGACCGATTTGGAAAGAAAAAACGAGCTGTTTGCCTACCGCATTGGCTACCTAAAACTTGCCCCGATAATGAACGACGATCAGCAGCCCCCAAAACAACTTCCGGCCGGGTAAACGTCAGATCTATTCTTCCAAGCTTGATTATCTACCGCCTATTAATGCGCCGTTCATTCCAGCCTCGTCTCACACCCAATTCCCCTCCACTGGCTATGGAGGGAGGACCAGCAGTTCCTGCTCTTCCCCGGAGCCGAGCACGAGAAGGCAAGAGCCGAGTTTGTGAAGCAAAAGGCAGCGGAAATGTGTGATAGTTGGTCAGTGTTAAAAACCCGTAGACCGTATGCAAAGAAAGGGAGAGAGAGCTGGCGAGAGAGAGTGAGAGGGAGACTGAGAGAAAGAGCTAGGGAGAGAGAGGAAGAGAGAGTTGTAGAGCGAGAGAGAGAGAGATGAGTGAGAGAGAGGACACCTATTTTTAGGATCCACTGAGTGGTTCCGCTTCACAGTCATTGCGCTGAATCATAAGCTTTAGGTATGAGGAGGAAGCGGTCCAGGCCAACTTCACCGCCGACACTGAGAAAAAGTACGAACCATGCCCTTGCGTAGAGAGACAGGCGATGGCCGATCTGGGACGATTTATGCCCCATCCTCGATGCTCAAAGGTTCAGTTGAGAAAGTGTCGTCCTAGCCTTAACTTCTTGCAGTCGCATCTCAAATATCCGCAACCAATAATTTCAGATGTTCGGTGACAGCACCTGCACCCAGCCGATCGGTGCCGGCAACTGCTACATATCTACGCAAAGTTACGGGTCGTACGCCGGGTTGGGAAACGACGAAAACTCAAAGATCGCTGGGTTTGTTATTTGAGTTTTCAGACCATGTGATAGGACGATGAAATTCAAGGTTACTTCAGCAAAAATTCAACCTTTAGTCAAATCGCTGGCGAATCGGGGCAAATGTGCTGCTATGATGTTGATGGGCATCTGCTGCAAGTGAACTATCAACCTACGATAAATGTACGGTAGAACCTTCTACAGTTCCCTGAACGATTCCTTGAACCTTCAGGGGACATCGGAAGTTCGCCACAATTCGTTCCCGGGCCTTTCCACTTTGAACAACGACTACATGCCGAATTTCCTGTGCTGCAAGCTTGCTGATTTTCGATGCCACAAGTTCTTCGAACGACGCCCGTCCAGTGAATGCCGAGGTTATAGGGAGGCGTCATACGGTACCCGCAACACATCGTCAAAATAACAAACACCCGCTGTAGGCGAGGCAATCGGTGCCGGGGTCTTCAACACCATCGACAACGACAAGTTTGTATTCAACGAACCGGGCGTGTTTACCCTACTCTACATCCCGAAGGCCTCGACGACGCCGGAGGTGAGGATCCAGGCCCGGCTCGAAAGGTTCCCGAATCGGAGGGTCGACTTCAGTGAGTTCAACCACCTTATAAATTCCGTGTTTTTAGCGCAAATTGGGCGAAGGTTAGGTCACGCAGATCTTGTGCAACCATCGAAAGCCACCGTAATCACAGGCATTGCTATTGAGGCAACCGACAGTGCTCGGTTGGTGGTTAAATACGCTTAATAGGCTTGGCTTGCAGCGTCCACGTCCTTTGCCGAAAAGACACCCGCCGTTTCCGCTACCGCACCAGCGTAATTGTTGGCAATGTCATGCGCTACTTTGACACGATGGCCATCCTGCGATTCAAGGGTTTGTTTTAGAGCGGATGCAAAATCTCTCGCGCACAATTCCGTATTTTAGCGTAATAAGCGCCTCAAATCCACATCTTAGGCGTGCTCATCTACGTCAACAAGACAAGCCAAGGTCAGGCCGAGATCTACGTCGTTCTCGAGCGGGCCCAGATTGGCATCCGGATACGGTAGTTTGTGGAAATGTTTGGAGCAATCGGCTTTAGCGAGTCATTCAACATGAAATTTGATCGTCTACGAGATTTCCAGGAGAGCCTCGGGCTGTTAGACATCGCCCTTTCGGTTCCACCACAGTACGTTGCCGTAAGAGTAGTTTCCCGGAGTCGCAGTATCGCGGATTTCAGAAACCGGACGTGGAAAACGCCCGGGAGGACGGGTTCCAGCAGACAAATTTGTCAAAAGTTCGTTGTTTCTGTCGAAAAAAGCTCTTTCCCTCTCTCTCTCTCTCTCTCTCTCTCTCTCGCTCTCTCTCCGATCTTTAACCCACTCCCCTGAACCTTCACTCTCTCAGATGGCCGGTCTGATGCGCCCGTTCCCTAACAACACGATGGGCAGCCAAATTCATGAAGACCTCCAGACTGAAGACGTCAATTCCAGACAGTACTGGCAGCATCTGATCCGAAATTGTCTGCTACGATCCAGTGGCCTTCATGAATATCAAAAGTTCAGATAGGATTCCCGACAGCGGGGAGCCCGGCGTCGGCCTAGACCCCTATATGGCTTACAGCTCGGTGATCCCATCGGAAAATTTATTTATGCCGGACAGCGGAGTTAATTGGAGATTCCAGGTTTGTGCGATCACATCTCCGGCTCTGGCGCTCTCTCTCTCTCTCTCTCGTTCTCTTTCCTGGAAATTAAATTACAAAAATGAGAATTCCCAGGTCTTCCCCGAGGCAACGATGATGATGCATCCAATCTATAGAGCGGCCGACAGGTTCACATCGTATGCGACTCGAGAATTACAATCAATTCACACCCTAGCGTTTCAGTGGCAATAACCGCTTCCACCCGATCTCCGGGACAGAACTGCTTGTAATTCTAAACCAGTGCCGAGACATGGAGCTGTACACGAATTGTGAGTACTCACGTTTAAATTTTACGTCTTCTAGGAATAATTATTTTTATGTGGCAGGCTTGACACTTTAGTGCCCCCAAAAAAGAACCCGCTCCAGCGGTCCGCAGTGATGTCCGATTTTTACGATTTAGGTATCTATCGAGAGCTTTCGGCAGATTGAGGAGATATGTTCTTACCGATTTGTGAAATTCCGAAATTTATAACCCGATTTTCATCGTTTTGGGCCTAAATTACGCAATTCTCTACAAAGGCTCAATTTCATCGGCGTCAACCTCATCCAATCCCTGTTTGCCCTTTTAAAAAATTGAAGTTGGGCTGACAGGAAAGATGTAAAAAATTGCAAAATAAGGGGGGTTTTTGTTAAAAAACTTGCATGGGAAAAGCCTTGAAAATTCAGCCAATTTCGTAAAAATGCTAGTAAATGTAATGAAAATTCCAAAATTTCAGAAATAGGGAAGAACAGATCTCCTGAGCTCGTCGAGAGCTTACCATAGATACCTAAATCGTAAAAGTCAGTCATCACTGCGGACCGCTAGAGGGGGATATTTTTTGGGACACCCTGTCCTGGTTTAGCCCGTCTGCAATACCAACTACGCTCACTCCTTCATGATTACGGAATATCCGTTTGCCCAGACAATTCCTCGGAGGTGGTAGCCAATTGTGGGGACAACTGGGCGTGTCTCTACAACTACGTCATGCTCAATTCAAAGAGCATCGGCCAGGCAAGCAAGGAAGCATGGGATTCACACATCGCCCTTCGCCAGCCGGTCGTCAGCCAGTGTATGTCCGAACACCATTACCATGATTTTGCGGTACTCGGTTGTTTACGGGGGGAGGGGGTGGTTAAGGGGGAGAACAATTTTTCTTTGGGTCGGGTACGGGCGATAACGAGATCCCAACAATTCTTTGTATCCTTTCACAAGGTTTTCAAATTTACAAGAACATAGAAATTCTAAATTGCTTTGGGTGCAAATTGCGAAAAACGCTTTTCAGATGACTATTGCCCACCCCCCCCCCCCCCCCCCCCCCCCCCCCGGCCGCAGCCCCCGCCCCCTATAAAAAATAGACATTCTAAAACTTTGTAATTTTTTAACTGCCTTCTAGCTATCAAAAGCTATTCAAAACGCTATGAAAAGGCAAGATATCTTTTTAACAGCTATGAATCGGCGGCAAAACGATAAGTAACATATCCCACCGCAACCAGTCCAGCACCGCCTGCCTCGAAAATAGGCTAGAAAAATGTTTCAGACTGCCCGCGCGGTTGGGTGCACAACAACGATACAGATGCATGCTACTATGCACAGGTAGAAAGATGTGTTCGCTAAATAAAACTATAGTTCTAACCATTGCATTTGTATTATTATACTTTAAAATTGAGAACCAGACCCCAGCGGACCCGGCGGTCAGATATACGCAGGAGCAGGCCGAATCGCTCTGCCAAACCATGGGCGCACATCTCGTCTCGATTCATGACGAGGATGAGGACACCTTCATTCGAGGTATCATTCGATAATATCGATCTGCTAGGTTACTTTCAAAAGGTGCAAATTTCTTGATGTCGTCATTAGAGTGTCAAAATTTTCGTAAACAAATCTAGCGCAAAGACCTCTGCGTAAGGTGCAAAAATGCAATATTCTGAATTTCTGCATTATGAAATTGCGGCGTTAAATATTATCATAGCAATTCCGTTAAATAGGTAAAAGAGATTAAGAGCGGGAGGGAAAGCGAGAGAGAGAGAGAGAGAGAGAGAGAGAGAGAGAGAGAGAGAGAGAGAGAAAGCGGCGAATGATGGAAAGAGAGAATGCGTGAGAGAGTGAGAGCGCGCTGAAGCGGCAACCTTTTTAAGGCATCTGAGCGTTTTTACGAGTTTTCTTCACTTCAGAACTAATTGCGACGAATCAGAATGGCATGATTTGCGATGACTGGCAGGTTATCCTTGGCGCTTCGTGCAGTAATTCGACCACGCTGACATGGACCGATGACAGCTCCTTCAATTTTGATCTAACAAACGGAACGTGCAGCGAAACTTATACGGTATGACAACAGGGCAAGGGGAACAAGTCTCTTTCTGTCACTCTCTCTCTCTCTCACGCTCTCTCTCTCTGCTCTCTCTCTTTCTCTTTCTTTCTCTCTCCCGCTCTCTCGCCCTGCACAAGCTCTACACCATGTTTAAATTCAGATGGGGAACGACACGCAATATGCAGCCGATTTCGAATCCCGATGGAACCCTTGGGACTCAACATCCGCATTCACGCGCTTTGTATGCAAAAAATCTGCTAATTATATTTGATTATGATGCATTGCAATGTGTTAACGACGGATAAATACTCATTTACGTCTCATAAATAATAAAAAACCTTTTGGTTTTTTTTATTCTCAAAAATGGTGCAGCTTGAATTGGCATAAAACAAGTCCTTCATCCTGGATCGCAACTAGGGAAAACTAAACATAATTGATTCCATGGAAGCATGTATTACGGTATTTTTCTCGTGTTGTCTCGCTATCGATAGGATCCAGTTGTATTGATGGCAGCTTCAAAAAAGTGCCAATAGGTCTGCAATTAGTTAAAATTAGCGGAAAGTACGTATTTCGTTCCGTTCTGAATATTTTGTGGTATTCTTTTTTTGCGTGATTCTTGAGTTTATACGTGTCATAAGTCGTAAAATCATTTATGCCATTTTTTTCATAAATACGCCAAAGCAAGGAAATTGGGGCGGATTCAGAAATCGAAAATTCGGATTCCGGGGTTTGTCTTCGCTTTCTCTTGTATTAAAATGATAAAGCTTCAACAAATCGGGATAGAAAAGACAGCAGCAAAGGGGGATAAAAAATTTCGTAAAATTGACGTAAAATTGATGTAAAATTGATCTAATACAATTTCATGAATAGAATATCACAAGTTGCAATGGTAATTGGAGGCGTGGGAGAAAGCTAGAGATTTGGAGAGAACAGCGAGAAAGAGAGAGAGAGAGAGAGAGAGAGAGAGAGAGAGAGAGGGAGAGAGCGAGATGGAAACAGATAAAAAGCTAAAGAAATAAGATAGAAACAATATTTTGGCAGTGCAAGACTTTGGGCTGGGAAATATTTGGATTTTCAAGAAATAAAAAATTAGAGTTGCCATCAAGAGGATATGGATAAATTCTTTTTAAGAAACGAAAAAAGGAAACTTGGCCTAAAATCGAATTTTATTCATCCTCATCTCCGCCGTCACCACCGATGGGGGTATGGGATTCTTCGTGAATTTTGCGAGTTTCCGATCCGTCGGCGTGCTTGATTACGGTAGTTGTGCGTAGCTAAAAAGTCAACGTTTTGCTTAAGAAACTGGCATTTATCAGAATAAAACCAATAAGATTCGTGAAAACTTACCACCGTAACGCCGTCCTCCTCAAAAGTCTCAGTCTGCGTATAGCTCTCATCTCCCTCTTGCGCTTCAATGTTGTGAGCAAATTCTTCAGGGGTCGGGATCTAAAGACAAGTTTTTAAGAGCTACCTCGTTATGAAAAAAATGCGACAAGTCCTATTGCCTAAGGTTAGCATGGGCCTAAGCCTGAGCATAAGCTTGAACCGAAGCCTGAGCATAGTGGAGCCTCAGCCTAACTCCAATATTCACTCTAAAACCCACCTCGCGCTCACTAGAAGTAATCTCCCGTTCTTGCGTCGTCTCTTCTCTTACATGCGTAGTTTCGCTGCCATCGGGATTCCGGGTTACGGTCGTGGTCCGGACCTAAGGGTACCTGTAAACCGGAAGGTTCTGGAAAAACTACCGTAGTCACTCCATCTTCTGTGAACGTTTCAGTGGTGGTCGTGGTGGTGGCTCCCTCATCATCTTCGGTGGTTTCTACCTGAACCATTAATATTTAGCGAAACTCGTGGTTTCTTTCTATATCTATCTGACTCTCTCGCTCCCTCTCTCTCTCTCTCTCTCTCTCTCTCTCGCTATCTCTCGCTATCTCTTATCAAAACCTACAGTTCTCTCGACGTCAACGGGAGGTTCAGGAGATTCACGGTGCGGCAAATCTGGTGGCGTCTCGATAATTGATGGGATTGGGGTTGGCGAGGATTGGCGTACGATAGATGCTCTCTTGACTTCTTCCGCTGGTTCCGGACTCGCCGATACCTCATGCAATACTTGGGGTTCATGGGCCAACGTGGTGGTAGTGGTGGTTTGCTGAAGAAAAAAAACAAGTTAGTTCAAGACCTTGCAAAAACTCGCAGCCCCCTAAGTTTTGTTCCACCTACCGTAGCCGTTCTATTCGAGCCATCAGGCAATTCCGTCCGCACGACCGTCGTTTGGACGACCGTGTTCTCATTGGGGTGGGAGGTCTGAAAAGTGGGTGTTTTCGGAATTGATTGCTTTTTCTACCTCCTGGATTACAGTGGTCGTTGCTCCAGGTTCGGCCTCCATCTCCCGCAGCGTTTCCCGGTGTGTCTCCTCCGGGATTGGCTCCTGGATTCGGACGGTTGGGGTCTGAAAAAGGCTTTGTGGGGGAAAAAGGCTATAGCCTTAACTAGTAGTTTAGTGTGCCAGTTTAAGGTATATATTTCCAAAATCCATCCAAAAGCTATGCATTACTTACCGTGGGCTGTGGCGCTTGGGTATGACCGTTGCTGAACTGTTCGGTGTAGGGGTAGACCGGGGTGTAGGTGAACGGGCCGTTGAAGGAATCTGAAATTGTCGAATTACGGCCAGAATTGAAGCCAGAAGCGAGGCAGTAGACTAAAGGCTGTTTTTTCGTAGGGGATAGAAAAACAATGGCTGCAAAACCCCAAAACCAAACCAAAGAATGGGCTTGTAGTTTATAAAAATACAAAAGATGGAATTATCAGGGACTATTAAGAAAGCAAAGCCAGTTGAAATAAATGTAGTTAATAGATATTTTATGATACTGTTCAAAATTTGCAAGATAGAACAAAATTCATCAATCCCCCGACGTTACCTTATTCTCTTCATCAATCTCCCCGATTGGCTGCGGCCCAGCAATAAATGGTCTCAGGATCGTCGCCTCGTCAGCCGTCTTCAACTCGCCGATCTCGATGGGAATCTCCAGGAAGATGGAGTGGCCAAGAGTCACCTAAATGGTTGATTAAAAACTACGCCAGAAAAGGCTTACCTGAATAGCATATTCAACTCTCAAGAAGGGGATTTTTCGGAATCTCAAGGTTGCGGTGGAGGGGCTTTCGAAGAGTCCTTTTGTCGGGGATTTGTTCATATCTTCGGTAATGTTATCGAAATCCCCTAAAAATCAAAGTAAACTTGATTCTATTAATTCTAAACCCGTACCTTTCGTCGTTGGCGGCACCGGAGGTATCGTGATCAAATATAAATCTCCTTCAAAGCCTTTGGCGCCTTTTGGTACCACTTGCTCTTCCAATTTTCTAAAGGACACCTATTTTTAAAGATTATCACTACAAGATACCTATAATCCAACGTTCTATAAGGAGATGCATGCGGATCGTCACCTCCTACTCGGAGCACCCGATCGACGAGTCGAACTTCCATCTATGATTATATGGTTTAGCGTCAAAAACTGAAGGCAAACTTGTCCCAAAAATTCCTTTGGCTTCTTTGTGTTCAGCTTCAAATGTCCGTAGACAACTTCGCCAGGGAGGTATCCGGTTCGGCTCAGATCGAGGGAGGCGGAGATCTAAAAAATAGATAAACTTAGTTTTTGATTGGCTTTATTTTTTTTGTTTTTAAATAGAGCCACCAACCTTTCCCCTACAGCAGCATCCTCCGTACGTCGCTTGATCAGCAACATGAGCGGCTTGTCCGCGAACGATATGGCCATCCGAAGGCGAGACGATCGTGAAGGCGTTTTTCACAAAGTATTCGCGCTAAAAAAAGTATGTCTAATCCTCTCGGTTTAATTGATCGAGGAAAAAATGAGGCTACTCGTCGGCTAAACTACCATTTGCGCTCCATCCTCCTCCACCAACGACGCCTTGATGAAGTAGCGGATGAAGCCGTGAGGGCCCTCAAAGCTGGTGGGGCATCCTTTAGGCAACGGCATCTCAAACGGAAGGTGGTAGTCGTAGTTGGCGATCCAGGTAAAATGGTGAGGGTCAGCTTTTCCGGGTGGTCGCTCGAGGAGGGCCATGTCGTTGTCGAAGTATACCTTAAAAGGTTGGGTTCGTATTTTTTGCTCTACCTCTCTCGCTTTCTCTCTCTCTCTCTCACTCCTCTCTCTCTCTCACTCTCTCTCTCTCTCTCTCCTTTTTTCTCGTTGTCTCTATCTCTCTCTGTGACGCTCAAGATA
Organism: Mesorhabditis spiculigera; assembly: GCA_958295435.1. Lineage (NCBI taxonomy): Eukaryota > Metazoa > Nematoda > Chromadorea > Rhabditida > Rhabditidae > Mesorhabditis > Mesorhabditis spiculigera. Next base: position 42,038 of record CATQJA010001151.1, on the reverse strand, counting down.
TCACTCGTTTTGCGAAATTCCCTTGCCTTAACCAATTCCAGGGCCCAGATATTTCGCAACCAGACTAATCCCCTGAATGCGCAGAATATTTCCCAATCCACTTATATTTCACTACTCCCGAAGAGCCAGAAAAATTCTCTTCTCTGACTCACAAACCCGGGACTCCATCACCTCCTCTTTTCCGGTGTTGCGCTAAAACATGCCCCTTTGGGTACGGGCCGTGACTCAGGACGCTATGCATTTGGTGGGGGTAGCCTTTGTAAAGGGCGCCGTATTCAATTTTGCATCCCCGGCCCGGTCCGAACGGTTTGTTGGCTGTTTGCCAAATCGATTTCTAGGGTGGGGGGCTCCGAATTGTCGTCGTACAGATTTTTCGATAGTCCACCGAGGAGTTGATAGGCGGGAGAAAGATGAAGAGAGAGGAGAGAGAGAGAGAGAGAGAGAGGGGGGGGGGGGGGGGGGAGGGGGGGGGGAGAACAGGGCATCTACAGCCTCGAAAAAGTACCTTCTCGATATCGGCCTTCTTCTTGGAATCATTTAAGAAAGCGGCGCGGCCTTTGATCTGGAGCCGGACGGCGAACACCTGAAAAATCGATGTTGGGCAAGAAATCATGCCGCTTTTACGGCTTTTTGATCATTTTCGCGAGGGTTCAAAAGGTACAAAGTTTTAAAAATTTAAAACATACCGTAATCTGCTTCCGCAGCCGTATATGAATTTTTCCCTTGATCACCTCGCCGCCTCGGTAGACGGGCGAGGGCCCGTCGGCCAGCTCGATTTCGAGCACCTCCAACACGCTGTCGGACATCCAGGTACTGCAACAAAAATCGTAATTAAGATGTCACTAGTATAATCCGATAGAAGAACAAAATTTAAAGTATATAAAAGCTTTCAAACACGATTAAAAAGTAGCAATCCAAGAAAAGCCAAGAAATTTCAGGTATTCCGACTAGCTTTAAAATCTATGCATCGACGACTACGGGCAACTACATAAAACGCCGGCTGTGACAACAAAAACGACCCTTGAAACTTCGGGGGCAAATTTTGAAATCCAGACATCCCGCAAAAAAAATTGACCTTGAACCAAATCGCAAAAATTAGCTCGAGTGACTGGATCAATTTTTCTAAATTGAGAAATTGCTGCCCCCTGGGGTGAGTCACTCGAGGAGGAGCGTGAATAATGCTCGGGTGCTAGCGGAAATGTCAACAATTTTTCGCGAAGACACGCGATAAACGGCCGGGAAGTGGACCCACAGGCAGCAAATAATAGGATATGAGGGCACGTGAAAATGGGGCTTGCAGTGAGTCAAATTTTTCGGTGTTTCTCGGGAAATCATGGCTTCAAAATGATGAAGTTGTGGTCTGTAGTTTGTAGTCTTTGGCATTTAACGTTAAAAACACACATCAAGCAAGCATCTAAATGCCCCCAAAAAATATGCTTATTCTGCTTAGCAAGATGCTTATTTTGCGCTTTTCGGCTTTCCTAAAATTTTTAAAAACCTCAAACTTCTGATATTGCTCCGAAAATTGAAGGTTTGATCGCTTTCAAGTGATTTTTGGAATCAACAAATAAAATGTGACACGTTAGACGATGCCCGACTTGTATGGCCCTTTAACACTCGCAACTCGAGAAGATATACAAACAAATGAGGGTATTCGTGTCAAATCCGAACCACCGTGTTTCAAGATCGATGGCCGGACCGGCGCACTTTTTTGGCGGTGACCATTCAGCGGCGTAAATAGAGATCGGGCGGAGTCTGCATCGGCGCTCGGCTCCCGTTTTACCCCTCCCCCCGCTACCGACAATGTTTTACCCGGACTTTTCGCTCGTTTGTTTGTTGATGGGTTCGGGTGGGAGAGAGAGAGCGAGAGAAAGAGAGAGAGATAGAGAGCGAGCGAGAGAGAGAGAGGGCTTGCGGGTGATGGAAGAAAAGCCGCAAAAAATCGGGTTGCTGCAATTGATAGGGCAACAAATAGAGGACTAGGGGAGGATTCGTTTCTGGAAGTTTGTAAAGAGGTGTAGCACGGATATGAAGGGCAATTCAGCTTATTAGCTATAACAGTTATAAAAGCGTACGACCAAATTTAAGGAGAAGACAAAGCGTAAACCTAAGCCTAAGCCCAAGCCAAAAACGAAACCTAAGCCTCCCCCCCAACGCGAAACAATCGGAATGCCACTCCGAAAACCCACCACAAATTAGCCACACCCACAAAGCCAACACGCACATAAAATGCAAACAAAAGCCTCCAGATGGGAGGGCAGTGGCCTAGACTTCCCGCCGGAGCCGCGAAACCAGTTCGAAATGCGGCCTTTTTTGCATAAGGCCTGCAGCCAGCCTGCCAGGGCGAGCCCCCGGAAAATTGCGATGGGAAAGTGTGGCATCGGAGGCCATGGCCGGTCGAATGGCGCCTGCTGGGCGTCGCCCCGCCAATTCTGAACGCCCATTTGATTACATTTTCCGCCCATTTCAACATGGGGGGGCGACAACGTCGTGGATAGACGGCGGCTTTTTTGGCGTGGTAAATGGGGGTAGAACAAAAGGGGGCACACGCAAATACCAGACAAGTTTTGGACGTCGTGCTCAGAACCCCGAAGCCACCGGAAGTGATGGAAGAGAGATGGAAACGCCTAGGCAGACGCCTAAGCCTTCCCTAAGCCCATTCCTTAACCGTATAAGGAGTGCTTTTTTCGAGTCATCCTGGGAACGGTTGGAGAGATACACTCCGTCGCAAAACTTTAGGTACACCCCCTTTTTCAGCTGTATCTGCAGTATTCTCTATCGAATGAGCTACAACCGTTTCCAGGATTACTCTAAAAAAGCACTCCTTATTAACATAGGTAAGCCCAAGCCCAAGTCGAGGCTAAAGCCTAAGCACAGGCCAAAAATATAGCTTTTGGGCCAAACTTTTCAAACGGAAATGCCAGAGATCCAATGAAGCGACCGTGTCTTTATCTTGCTAGAGCAAAGTGTGTTGCCTAATTTCCAGGTCAAGCCAGGTGGAGGATCAAGAGCGGAAGGGGGAGACTCAGCCTCCCCACTCCGGCAACAATCGCTCACCCCGGGGCGAAGGTTTGCGAGACCATGATGGATTGGGTGAAGTTGCCGGGGCGATGGGTAATTTGGGATGGAATTTAACGGTTTGGCACGTACGTATTTAAATTTGAGTCGCGAAGAGCGTAATACACTATCGAAATCTCAAGTTTCCTCAATTGTGGCAAAAGTGCGATTCCAAACCTAATTTTTTAGCGTATCCGTTTGGAAATGGAACTTTTTCACCAAAAGCTATGCTCCATTGTGCTGGAAAATTGCCTAGAATACCCCGAAAAAACCACCGATTTTGGATGGATTATGTCGAATAGAATGGTCCCGACGGCCAGAAAAATTCCACAGCACAATGCAGTTGCACAAACACATTGTGACAAGGCCGGATTTGGCGGTCGGGTGAAAACAAAATCCAGTCATACGTCGAAAAGTTTCGAGAATACAGCGCTTAACAAATTTACACAAATAAAGCACGGGGATTTGTTTCATAGTTTTTTTTGGACACACCCAGGCAATCATTTTTTAGAATTCGTGGGTATTCAAGGAAACGTAAATCAATCCAAAATTAAGTTTCAGGGAGGGCAGCTGGGACCGAAATGACGTCTTTCAGGGGCCAATAAAATAAAAAAGACTTTTATCTCAAGAAAAAAGCCTGGAAACAATTTTCTAGATTAGGAAACTTGTTCAAAGAACGCAAATTTTTGTCTGGCTTACTATAGCAAAACATTAAAAAATCTTTGTTAATTCAAATACCGATCCAAAGCGCAAGTTTTCGGCGTGGAATAATATAAATTTCAGTTCTCTATCCAGGGCTTTCGAAATGATTTACGCAACTAATTTAATGTTTTTTGTCTAATTACTAACAGTCTTGGGAAAATCTGGTTGTTAAAATATTTAGTTAGCTAAAAATCGTCAAAAACTTGGCAAAATCGATTATTGCTTTTAACAGAAATTAGGGCTAGCTGTCACCAGCCCTTTAATGTTGCCAATCGAGCTCGATAGATCGGCAGCGAAATCCACCCAAGCCAAAAGGCGAGAGAGGCTCTATAAACAAAGTTGAAGGAGCAGCGGGATTTGAGGGTGGAATGGAAAAGCATAGGGCCGGGGGGATAGAGCTGTGCCGGTTGGCAGAATGTGAAGGTCTATCTTCTATCGTCGGCAAGGGGGGCAGTGGCACATTCCGAGTGGCTCCTCTATCCACTTGAAGGCCGCCGCCCCCCTCCCCCATCAACCCCCACGGCGGCTGCTTGACCGCATATTTGTCCAATAATTTGCGTATGGCGGGACCCAGCGCGTGGGCCAGGGCCCGGAAATTTGGGGTGATATCCGGCGGATAAAGCCGGGGGGAAGATAGCCGGATGGCAACTATGTGAGGGAGATTATGTCTAACTACCGTATAATTAAGATACCGTAATTTTATCAATACTCATGCCGCTTTTGGGTGAAGACACCGAAAATTGAGGCTTGTACGGTAGGGGAGCACAAAATGAAGTATTGTCCCGCCGTTGAGAGGAATAAATGTCGGCAGGAAATCTCTCAGGTAGAGAGAGCAAGAGAGCAAGAGGGGGAGGAGAGAGAGAGAGAGAGTGAGAGAGAGAGACTGAGAGAGGGAGTGAGAGAGGGGGAGTGAGAGGGAAACAGGAGGATAGCGCGCGAGTTAAATCGGGAGCAAGAGAGAGAGAGAGTGCGAGAGTGCGAGAGAGCGATAGAACGAGTGATGGAGAGAGCGAGAGAGGGCGTGAGAAATAACGAGTGAAAGTAAGGCAAAAAACCGTTTTTCTCTACCTCGGTAGCTACTTTGAACGGATTCTATTTTAATTAATTCCTTGTTTCCGAAAAATTAAATCTTTTAAAACCTATGCTTAAAATTCAAATATCCGCATCCAGACGTTACCGTTGAGCTACTAAACCTTTGTTAAAGTCAGCAAGACAAAGGGCGTTTGGGGCATCATTTAGGGCGTCGGCTGGCACAACTGGTCCATCTTCTTCTCCTCCGCCAGTTATACCACTTGACCACATGGCCACTCGAATATTTAGCCTCCTTCCCCTTGGCTTCCTTACCCCGTTTAGGTCTCATTTAGCATCGACCCGATCGCCTAGTTAGGGGTGGAATGTAATGCGGGGAAACACGCGATAATTATACCGGCAAGTGGGGAGAGATAATCGGTTTTCGAAAGTGGTGGACTTCAAACTTCGGGTATGCTATTTATCTAGACGCAACACGACTCTGAAATACTTTAGGCTACGTGGGAGTACGCTAATATACGCAAAACTACCCTGGAGTACGCTCGAGTACTCTAACATACGATAATATACCCATAAATCCGCTGTAACACACTAGATCTCGTTAAGATACGTAAAACTATGTTGGAGAACGCTAGGCTACGATAGTGTACGCTAATAGACACACAGCCACGCCGAAATCCGACAGAGTACGCGAGAGTGCGCTAGTGTACGCTAGAATACGCTGAATATACACAAAAATAAACTCTGGACAATACGCTATTTACGTAAAAATTACTTAATTGCTGTAAATACTGGAAAAAATAGAAAAAGAACGAAAAAATCTTTTTTTTTAAAGATTTTTGAACTGATACAGGAACGATGCCTGTGACCGAGAGAGTGTTTTTGATGGATTGCCCGGGGAGCTTGGGAAGAAAATGGAATTCTTTCTGCCAAAATCCTTGATACGGGTAGGGGGGAAGGGGTGGGCAGACGTTTTTCTCGAGGCGTGGACACCGGGGAAAATAAACATGGGTGCTTCTTGGATTTTGGAGTGTTTTTGCTCAGTTTTTTTTTGCTGTGGATCAGATTATTGGCAGCGCTTCTAAATAGATCTAACTTAACACAAAATCAAAAATCTTCGACTTCCGTATGAGGTCATCTAAGGTATTAAGCCCTTCAGAAAGCAAGGTGGTGAAATTTAGTGTTTCGCTGGCTGCACTATTTTCAAAATTAACAGAATAACTGCAAATCCTTCAAAATCCCTTTAAAAGCTAATTTCTGGGGTTTTTTGTTGCTTAAATATTTATTTCACCGATATATAGTCTTACTTCCGTAAGCCGCCACGCGTCCTTCCGAATCCCTTTAAAAGCTTCATCCCCATTTCTCCATCCAGAGAGACAGGAAATTGGACCTTATCCCTTTAATTGGGTGCCTGAGCCCGAGGGCGATGCCAAGAAAAATGAGCATTTCCGAGGGGGCACAAGGAGTCCGAGCTCCTGGGCCGGCAGATGCCCCCGAAAAGCCGAGAAATGATGAGCCGGGGCCAGGGGCCATACTCTGCCTCGTCCACGGCAAGAAAACCCGTAAAAACGACACTTTGAGGGGATTACGGCTGCTGCAGGGGGGTCGGAGCAGGAGGAGGTGGATTCATGCGGTCATACGGGAGGATGGGCGCGTTTTAGGGCCACGAGGACTTATTGGGTGGTACCTTTGAGGAGTGAGATGTGAGTGTTTGAATAGTACAAAAATTGCCAAGAAAAATTGATTTGAAGTGAATCTACATTTTTCTAATTACGAGAGAAGACCGGTGTTCCATAGATCGCAAGGGAACAGAGAGCGTGGGAGAGAGAGAGAGAGAGAGGGAGCGAGCGAGAGAGGGAGTGAGAGAGAGATATAACGAGTAGAGAGAACGAAATCTAGAGAGCGAGACATAAAGGGGAGCGAGAGATAAAAAAGCGCGCGAGAGCGAGAGTGAGAGAGAGAGAACGTCAAGAAGGACCGACAGAGAACGAGAGAAAGCAAGGGAAAAAGCGCCCAGCATAAATTTATCAAAAATCAGACAAATCAGCCAAAGTTATACGAAAAAACACTCCTTTAAAGCCTTACATAATGAAAATGGTTATTTAAACCAAATTCTAAACCCGAATTAAAAAATTCTCATCAAAACGAGGCAAAATCAGCTTTCCAAATAAATGCAAACAAAAATTTCGAAAATGCCCGGCGAACTGTGGCCTTGGCTTTCCCCGGCCACGTTATCGTGACGGCAGTGATTCCAGGCCGCGAGCCTCACTCAACACCCCCCAAAAAACGCAGAGACAAATAAAAAAGGGGGAATGGCGCGCAGTGTAGTGGGTCTCTCTCCCCCTCGCCTCTAGACCGCAAGCCTTGCCGCAGAAAATCGATAATCGGGGCGCGCTTCGGGTTCTTTTCGGGTTTTTTGTGTTGGACCGGGGGCACGAACACACACTGCACCCCGCTAACAGCCCCCCCGAAACTCGACAACAACAACACTTTCGGGTTGCCGCTAATTGGAGGCTTCGAGGGATCGGAAATCAGGGAATTGCGCTTTGTTGAAAGGGGATCAAAGGCAGCGGGTCTGGGAAAAGTGAGGACGATTTCCTACCGTAGCCGATTCGCCTAGGAGATGGCCAATCGTACACCATAAATGCGACTAAATGAGTTACTTCTTAAATCGGGAGGTTTTCATGATCAAATAGTATTTGTATGCACTATTTCGCGAATTCCGCGAAAAAATAGAGAGATATTTTGAAAGAATGAGAGGAAGAACAGCGAGAGAGAAGAGAGATAGAACAAGATAGAGGGAGAGAGAGTAAGAGTGATCGATAGAGAGAGAAAACACACTAGGGAAACAGATATCTATGAATTACCTGGCTTAACCGCTCGATCTGCGACTTTTCACTGTTATGCTAAATGAAATTAGGCATTTGCCATAGATTCAATTTTGATAAACACTTAGAATCACCGTGTAGCCCTTCAAAAGCATTAGAAAAGCAACCGAAAAAGCGGGGAAATGTTTCCCGAGCAGGAAAGTGTCGCACCAGCCGGCAAGCCCCCGCGAATGCTTAGTCAACAAATTGGAGGTAGTTCGAGACCAGAAAAGATGAGGTTCCAACCATCAAAATTGTTTATTAGGAATGTTTTGGTTCGACATGACAACATAATTGATCTTTTCTGCGCTAATATAGATTTTGCCGGCTTTCAAAGCGTCATGAGGAATGGCTGGGAGCTAAATATCGCGTGCGGGAATAGATGCGAAACTAGGTTACCTAGGCCGTGAACCAGACGACATACCAATCTCCACGCTTACCCACCCACACGCCACCCAGACAATTAATGCGAAAAAATAATGGTTGCCAGTGGTTCGGTAAGACGGAGAAAAGAGCTGTGGTAATTGGTAGTAGTGGTAGGAGGAGGATGTGAAAAACGGGTTTTGGATGTTTAGAATCCGTGTAGAGGAAAAGAGAGAGAGAGAGAGATCGAGCGAGAGAGAGAGAGAGTGACAGAGAAAAAGATGGAGAAGACCGGAAACGAAACTAATCACCACTCTGATTTTAGATGCTGTGTTCGTAAGCGCCTGTCTTTAATGAGAAAAATACATGAAATTCGTGACATTTGAGTCAAGGTAGATTTTACGGCTTGCTAGCACCATCCCTTCCAATGAGAGAAAAAAAACTGAAACACCATTTTCAATTCCCACAGAGCGTAATTAAGTAAATTTTGTTGTTGTCCCTACCGATCCAACGCAATGGGCCTCCTTTCTAAAATTGACCTAGCACGAGCCGGAGGAGGAGGAGGAGCTCCGGTATTTCCCAATTTCCACTCAGCACCCACCCAGCCAGCAGCAGCATACCCCCTCGGAATGGCATGGCACAACCGATGAATAATGCAAGCGAGATGGCCCTCACCGGAGGGCATCGGGTTGATGGGTGGAAAATATGACGGAAATGGGCCCAAATTATTGCCCCGCCCCGGGCCACGGGTAACGCCAAATGCCACTTTTTCGGGCGCGCCGGAATTGGGTGCGGATAAATTTGGTCGCTTAATTTTCGCCAAATCAGGCGGAATAGCGTTACGTAGCCGCCCACGCTTAGAAATAATTTTTTAGGCGTTCTCACTGTTGACGCGGATTCGGGGCGCCGAGAAAATTGGTGGGTATCTGTAGGTTGAATTACTGGTTTGGCTACCCCCTGAGAATTGTCTAGGAGGTTTATTAAGGAGAGTGAGGGCGAGAGAGAGCGAGAGAGAGAGAGAGAGAGAGTGCGCGAGGAAGTGAAAGCGAAATATAGAGGAAGAGAGAGCGCGAAAGCAAGGACAGGAGAGAGAGAGAGAGAGAGAGAGAGAGAGAGAGAGAGCAGATATACATTTTTAGCTGAGATTATTACCACATCAAAAAATTTCCGAGAGTAGTTTCAGACTCAAAATTGGTTGGCCAGCCCCGGTCTGACCTCTGGGATTTTGGGTTAAACGCCTTATCTACTCTGAAATCTGCGGTGAGCCACAGCTCCATCTTCCTCCATCTGTCCCCCCACCCCGCCCCAATCTCCGACTATTCCCATTCGGCTATTTGTCACCCCCCAATCTCACCCCTGGCCCTCGAATTACCAATCCCGGCCCTATTTTCGGTCATTCATGCGGACAGCTTCACGCGTTAATGGTATTCAACCGGAACCGGGCCCGGAAACTCGACCGTATCTCAGTGCTCCAAAACTTTAATTTATTCTCGGGTTCCTGAAGCCCACAAAAGACCCTTTTTTTAAAAATCTGGCAATGACCAAAACCTCTCTGCTGCCTTCCCAAATTTCGCGCACTATAAATTGCCAAAGCGGAGATTTCCTGGCGACTGAAAGCACGGCACCCTGTCCATAACGCCACGAACCAGCATTTTGAAAGATAAAATGTTCCAGCTACTGCTTTTGGTGGTTGTTCTTCCCGCCGGTTATAATTCGGTATAGTCAGGTCGCTAATCCGGAAAAAACCTAGAATGCACGGAACGACGCCGACAAGACCACGATTCACGTCTTTCCGGTACTCCTGATGCCCGATGACTGTCAGGAAGCCAGCTGCTCAGCCATTCTGGGCACTCACATAGCATACTATCCGAAACAACAGAGATGCGGCTGTTTTCGAGAACCAAAAATCCTTCCTACTGGGTTCCGCTGCTTTGCCTCTTTCACCAATAGCACCTCGCACTGCTTTTCCAATCAAACCAGCTATACCCCCATGAGAATGCCGGACCTTCCAGTCGCTTGTGAAAAGCCTTGATCGGGTTTCTTTGGTAAAGTTGCTCCGAAATTTTGGGGATTAGTGGTTCTGCGGTGGATGTGTTCCGAAAAAAAACTGAAAAACTAAACGGAAACTAAACAAACTTTTGCTTAAGAGAGAGTCGCTTCGCAATATACCACATTCAAATGAATGGCCAAACATGCCACAAAATCCGCTCACTAGTCAACTTTCCCCAAAGACCATAGAGCAAGGCATTTTCAAAGCTAACTTTGTAATGCAGAAAAAGAAATCGCGGGCTGCATATTCGTCAAAACCTAGCGACGGCAGAGAGACAAATTGTTCTTACAGCTAAAAGCTAAGCTTCCTTTAAAAGCCCAGCATTTGAACAATTTTCACGGCAAATGTTACGGCTACTACGCCTACAAATTCTCACTATTCTCTCGGAGATCGTATTCAGGGCAGCGTTTTGCTATGATATTTTAGACGCCATTTCAGACGCCGACCGCCTTCCAACGGATGGGAATCTACTACCCACTACGCCACAGGCCCGCCAGTTGTGAACCAGAAAGCTGCGCGCCTCTTGGTGCCGACAAAATTGTCTATTTTTGTAGAAAGCGAAATCTGCCTTTGCTTCCAGAATAGCCGCCCCGTCAACAGTGCTGACGTTGGCCATTTTTTTTATTGGACGCCGACAATTTGTGCTTTCCCAAGCGCACCAGCTCGCTCCAGCAGTCGCAGTGAAGCTGCCGATTGGGACAATTTATTACTACAAGTGGTCACACTAGTTCAATAGTTTGCCTAGTCGCAATCAAGGCTCGGAAATATGTGGATACCGTAAAACGGACAATAAACGGATCAATTGATTTTCTGTTAATGCACTACCACACTTCCCGGCAGAAAAGATTTGGATAGGCACTCAGTTTTTCGGGTGTAAGGTGAAGCGCGCATCTTGGAGATCTCCTGGCGACTCAAACAGCCTTGCGCGCTTTCGAAAATTTTTTGGTGTTTTTATCCAAAAGGATGCTCTTGCTACCCCTTCTACGTTTTATTGCCGGTTCCATCTCATACCAAGGTATTATTTTATTTTATATGCATCATCGCTGGTTTAGTGCAACGAGATTGAGCCCGTAACACCTCCGAACTACCGGCTAAGCCCCGTCGAGGACTTGCCGACTGACTGTAGCGAAGAAAGCTGCCTCGAGAGGGGAGGAAAGTACATTGCTTACTATCCGCTCACCAGGAAATGCGCATGCTTTTGGAGCCCGGTGCCAGGCGAAAAATCGGCAATAATGAACAACGACATCACCAGTTGCATATGGGTGGGGACTCTTCGCCTGGGGTATACCCCGCTGTCACTTACGGTTGAAGAGACGTATTCGCGATGCAAATTTGTGGCCAAAGGGTAATAGAGCGCGTTTTTTTCCCACTTCTTTTTCTGGCAATAAAAAGTGGCTATGTATTTTACCGTAAATTAATTAAACAGAAATCAATAACACGCAAATAATTCCAAAAATAGCTACAACTTGCATTACCATGCAATACTGGTTTCGTCACGCACACCCGGTGCAGCAGCTTTTTTTAGGTTTAAAAGAGGAGGCGGAGGAGAGCGGCGAACAGTTGTTCGGCCAGCCAGTTTTCACATTTCTATGCAGTCGCTTTTTTCGGGGTAGTGGTTGGGAAAGATGGGCAAAAGAGAAGCCGTTAGAGTTTCATGCATTTTATACGACTACTATAGTCGTTCCGCTAGTTCCAAACTGGTTGAAAAGGTACGCAAAAAAATCTGCTTTATGACTGAAAAGTTTAGATTAAGAAACAGAAATCTTGAGCGACAAAAAATACGATGAAAAAATAAGATCCAGTCCAATTCTGGCCCCAAAATAAAATGACTTGGCCGCGGGCCAAACCTCACACCACTCGACGCAATTGGCACTCGAAAACCAAATAACCCGAGTAGGGGGGAGCAAGCGGGATACACAATCGAGTAGAGGCCGAACAAGAGCAAAAGAGTTAATCCCGTGGGGGTGAGGGCAAGAATGAAGGGTTACCCCCCGTCCCTTGTTTGCTACCGGGTGACCGCGTATGAAAAAAGAAAACAAAGCCGCAGGCCCACCCTCACCCTCGAAAAATTGGCCGCAGGCCAACCCCGCTGACTGGAAGGGCGAGTTGAATGGGAAATTAGGTAAGGGGGAACGGGTGAAGTAGCGGGAAGGTTTAAAAATGCAGAGAAAACATGGGGCCCTGTTCTTGGATGGCAAGACAAAACCTAAAAAAGCAGCAAGGATAGGATAGATTGTCCTAAAAATGAAGGAGAGGCGAGGAGGAGACAGCTATAGAGAAAGAGAAAGAAAGAGAGAGAGAGAAAGTGTGAGAGAGAGAGAGAGAGAGCGAGAGAGAGTGTGAGAGAGCAAGAGTGAGAGAGAAGGAAAGAGAGAGACAGAGACAGAGAGGGAGATGAAATGATGGCCAGACGCGATAGTAATTGAATCCCTACAAAATTTCTACAGAAATCACAGTCGAGTTAAGATATTATTAACAAAAACTGGTGTTTCTGAAATATGTATACAGTAAGCAAATATATTAAAAAACAAGCAAGTACTGTAACTGCCAAAAACCCGAATTTTCAAAAATGACGTCTCTAGCCTGGGGTGCTTTGTAGTTCTCTGGTAGCGGTCATTGTCCTCTCCCCAGGCCAGAGGTCCAGATGGTTGCCGGCGGATCATCCAGGATTTTGCGGTCGCGTAGAGATGATGAGACCTTCATAGGTCATAGATCGATATCTGCCACCTCGGCCAGCTTTCGTTCGTTCATAAGGGTCGGCCGCGCATATCCCCCTACCAAGCGCGGCATATTACAATGAACGGCCCGGGCTCTCGACTTGCTGGGGAGGATCGACTGACTGGTTTGGCATTGTGAGGTCAACCAGAAGAGGGGCCAGATATGGACACCGCTGGAGGGACAAATACTTTGGGGCAGGGCACAAAGTCGCCGATCCTTGGGGTATAATGAGGGTGAGGGCAAATAAGGGGGATTTGAACTTTTTGAATGCAAACTATAGACAAAATTACTACAAAGTGATACTCCTCAAAAAAGGGAGGAGGGAAAAAGCGAGATAAAAATGAAGGAGAGGCGAGGGAGAGACAGCGAGAGAGAAAGAGAAAGATAGAGAGAGAGAGAGAGAGAGAGAGAGAGAGAGAGAGAGAGAGCGAGAGAGAGACTATGAGAGTACGAGTGGATGAGAACTCTGGATTTTGAATTTGTAACGCAAGTTTTAGACGTTTGAGTTTTTTTGTTATGTTTCGGCTATGTTTGTAAGCGTTTGAGCCGAAGCCCAAGCCTTCGCTGAAGCTAAAACTCAAGCAGAAGCCTTAGCCGAAGCCAAATCCTGAGCCAAAGCCAAAGCCGAAGCTTACGCCTGCGCCTAAGCTTAAGCTTAAACTCAGGCCCAAGCCCACGCCTAAGCCTAAGCCAGGCCTGGTCACCGGCCTCTTTAATTTGCATACGGAACTTTGATCGGACCGGCCTATTTCATAATCAAAGAACCTGGAATTGTTTGTCTGACCTCCCCCCCCCTCCTTCACCTCACCTCCAAATATGACGCGACAGAATCAGAAAGCAGCAATCGATCAAGGTTGATCTTGATTGCGCCCCCAGGGCATAAAAGGCTGCACCATCAACAACACCACAGACCCCCTTCCACTCGTCTAGCCATTCCCATTCCCAACTTTGCGATGCGATTGCTGCTAACTTTTCTATTCTGCGCCCTGGGAGCTGAGGGCAACCCGTATTTCCATAATAACTTCTTCCCGATTGATGAGAAGATCGAGCCGCCATGTCGTGCGGGTTTTAGGAATATTGGAGGATCGTGTTATCGGGTAAGTCGAGGATAGGCAAGATTCTTAGGAAAGTGTGGTCAAAAATTTTTAGCGAATTTAGAGGTGATTTGCGGCAAGCTAGTAGCGATTATTTGTAGAAACAAGTAGAAGGCAAGTGTCTTTTTTTCAGGGAAGTATAATCTACAGTTTCAGCACCAATCAGTCAGATTCAGTGTAAAAAAGATTCAGGCAAGCTAGCAGAGGTTTTTGTGGAAAATAGTAGAAGCCTAGTCTAAATTTAATCTAGTCGCTATCTCAGGTTAGAAGTGAAGGGCAAGCTAGCAGAGGTTCTTAGCGGAAATGTTAAATGTCTAAGTATATTTTTTTGTACGACTAGCGCATACGTAGGGGAAAGATAGAAGATCCTTAAAGGAAAGAAGCCAAAAATCAAGGGGAAATTCCGTCTTTCAGATCGTAATCGTTGGAGGTGACCACGAGCAAGCTCGCACCATCTGCCGAGCCATCGGAGCCGACATCGACTTGGCCACCATCCGATGCCCTGAGGAAAATGAAGGAATTTATAGTAACCCTGTCTACCAAAACCCTAATATTTTAATCTCAGAAATGACAAAAGAACAATGGATCGCCGACGCCTTCGATGAGGTCAAACGCGAGAACAAGCTGTGGGACGGGTATTCTTGGGTAAGCTGAAAAATATTCTTCCTGATACAAGAAATCCTAGAATATGTGGATCGGGCTTCACGGTTCTGACGCGAAGGTTCGACCCGATCCTAGCCAGTGGTAGGTGATCAACCGGTCACATGAATTCGATGATCAGGTACGTCGACCGGGACATGAAGCACTACTACCGGAATTGGGCCTCGAAGCAACCGGACAACTACTGGGGGACCAAGCGGGAAGCTTGTGCTTATGTAAGTTTTTATGGAGAGAGGGCGAGAGAGAGAAAGGGAAAGAAAGAGAGAGAGAGAGAGAGAGAGAGAGAGAGATAAGGAAGCACAGATATCTATCTTGTTTCAGATGTACATCCGCGAATCGTTCATCAATCACGCAGCCAACCCCTGGGACCCGGCCACGTGGAACGACTGGGAGTGCAGCAAGACCATGTTCGCCGCCGTCTGCGAGCAGAGCGTGGTAGGTTTAAAGGGATAGTGATACACAGCTAGACGTCGGAGAAAGCAAAAAGAGCCGGCCAATTTGAGATATGCAGTATTTCAGTAGTATGACGAGTAATACGTTAGATACCTTATACAAGTCTATCTCGGCAAAAAACCCTTTTCAGATGACCTCCGGCCAGGGTTGCATCAAATCGAAGCTGGCGTTGCAGTAAGCTGATTCTCCGTTTTCTCAACAAGGATCTGAACGAAACATTTTTCGTTGTCATATTTATTTATTGAATTTTAATAAACTTTTGTTTTACAGCTTAGCATCCACGTAAAAAAGAGCATTATTTGCCCTTGTTACCGCAGATATATTCAGTCATCACGATGTCCACAGCCGCGAGAGCCCATTGACCGTATTCCTCCTCGTCGCAACGGTATGGCCTCAGCTAAAAAGGATTGAAGCTAAAAGAGAGAGAGAGAGAGAGTGAGAGAGAGAGAGAGAGAGAAAGGGAGAAATACAGGGAAAGAGAGTGCGAGAGCGAGCGAGAGAGATAGATGGAGAGAGAGGGACAAATTTTTTGATAACGAACCACGAGCGATTTGCGTAGGTCATTCGAAAAATTGGAATTGACAAAATTCTGGAAATCCAAGCGGCTGTTGTCTGCCCATCTGGTCAGCGTCATCATCCCTAGGACTCGGTTCTCTGGTATTCTCTGGTATTACCACCGGAAGTCAGATTTCCCTTGCCGCCCAGCCACGCTGTGCCTACCTTCCACGTCGTGATAGGATTTTTAGAGCAGTTGTTCGAATAGATCATCTCTAGAAAAATTCGGGCTTTTCTGCCAATATTCATGCCGTACCCGTTGCCTACAAACCCCAGATTCATCAGTAAACCTACGAGTCAAGAATTCGTTTTCTGCAAGGCTATGTATTGCGGCCAGGTTGCCTCCCAGTTTTTCACATTCCGCTTCCGCTTTTTCCCAAGTCAAACCCGATGGATTGGAGAATTCCTAAAAGCCAGAAATAGGTAGGTATTCGAGGTAATACAACAAAGCCGAAAACTCAAAAAAATCGGATCAAACTTTATATTTTTATCAACCTGGTAGCAACTTCCATTAAACGACGTCCACCCAAGATTGCAAGTCGTTGCTAAATAATATTAGAAAATTGAGTTTATTAGGGTAATTTAAGAATGATTTACCAATTAGTGGTTGATACGTAGCAAGCTGTGTAGCGCAGCATGCAGCCGGCTCCTCGAGCGTGAGTTCAAACTCCGGCGTCTCGTCCCCATAGCAGAACGTGCAGTTGCCGTATCCAGCAGTAACTAATTGTAAGTAATCGTTTGTGAGAGTATCTTTTTTGCCCACAGTAGCTACTGTAGTTGAAGCCGGTGCATTTGTAGTCTGTATTCAGAGCCAATGCTACACATCCCTGGTAGCAATCAACAAATTTGGGATCGGTAGCGTCATAGATCAATTCCGTGTTTTTGATGAAATAAATTGGGCTCGGAGCGCTAGATGCTAGGATGAAGGAAAGGAGCATGAGTATAGACATTTTCGGGTGTTGGATGCAAAGCAAGATTGCGCAAACCACTGGTGGTTCAAGATCCAACCAACCTTTAATCGGCACCATGGGTACGCCGCCATGGGTACCGACGGGTATGGGGGCCATTGACGAGTTTCGGGGTTTTTTTGTGGATTTTGATCGTGGGAAGGTCGTAGAACCGGAAAGCGATGTGTGTCTAGGACGAGTTCAAATTTTTGCCGCTGATCTGAATTTTCACAAAGCTTTAAAAAACAATCCAACATGAATAAGTTTTCGCTTGCACTTATCAAATGTTTGAGAGTACAAAAAAATATTTTTTAAAAAATGGAAAAATTCTTAGGACTAATCTTAGACATCTAAGACACGTCACCTAACTTTAAAATAATTAAATAACTATAGAATCAATTCAGAAAGACTTCTTCCGTCGAGTGTGCTATCGTTGCCGGGTCCCGTATGGCTCCTACAGTTCGGCTCTCACCAATTTCTCCGCTGAATCGCTGAACTTTAGGAGAACCATCATAAATCTTTGTTTCCTATACAATTTACACAAACGTGCTTGCAATATTTCCCCTCAAAACTTTTTCGAATGTGTTCCATCCCGAACTCGTGGTCTGCTGGTTAAGCTCAAGCCGATTCTCGGTCAAAAAACCTCTGTACAAAAGTCGTTCTTTTCATTGCGGGTATGTGCTCTTTGGAATTCTTTGCCTCGATCTGCTTTCGATAGTTCTTCAACTAAGATATTTAAAAAGCTTATACTTATACACGTTATATATCCCATTCTACACCATGGACCGCACGATGAAAACTCCGAGACACTCCGGAATACGGTCGATTTCATTCGTTTGATCTGAATTGAAACGATTTGTTACGTATATTAGTTTTGGCGTTGCAGGTATGTCGACATACAAAATTCTGACGTGCTAGGTATGATACGTGTTTTGGTGCGTGGTTAGGAGCGTTTCGCACGTGCAGGTTCGCTTTCTATTTCCCGCCGAAGTAGTGAACATCTCGAGGTAGCCGAGCAACCCAAGAGACCACGTACACCAAAAAGTAGATCATTTTTCACACGGAGCCCTTGGTTGTCCTAGTACCAGGGCATCTGGCCCGATGAAAAAGGTGAATCCGTTTTTTTCAACTTGGCTGTTCTACAGTATCCCCGAAGTATGCCCTGGATTCTAGTCTTAATTCTCGCCTGCTGCGCTCAGCAATCAGTATATTTCATTTAAACCGTAACGCTTGATCGATCCCAAGTCTATAGAGGGCTATCAGGGTTGTGTGATCTTGAGTATGGCCACAGACTATAAATGCATTGGGTTTGAATACAGTAGCTACGGTAGGCCAAGTCAAGCCTCTAAATGGTTTCTAAGTTACGGCCGGATATGGGAACTGTCAGTTTTGCTCTGAAGGTGATGTCGCTGAGTTTCAACTAACGTTCGATGAGCCGGCAGCGGGGAACCCAAAGGAAATCGCCAAGTTCGAGCCGCCGACTGGCAATTTTTAGCCTTTAAAGTGCTCGATTTTCGAAAACGTTTCTTACCCGCGAAAGCATCTTGTGATGAGAGATAAACGTCATTCAACGGGAGATGCTACCTAGTAAGGCTTGTCTTCTCCAAAATTTCTCTTGTGGGTCGAAAACTCGACTGAATATGGCGTGGATTGGGTGTCAGCGGGTCTGGTGTGCCAGGCCAAGGCAGCGGTTCTTGCTCCCGTACACAGCATCCTAGAGAATGAATTCCTTACCAGTACGTGGGTTAAATAGATTACAGTAGAAAAACACATGAAAAGCGGTTTCGGTTAGGCATTGGCATCACGATATCATCAGAAATACACGCATGTAGGCTTGACCGCTAATTGTAAGAGGTGATTTTCGCATCCCAGGGCTTGTCTGGGAGCCGGATGCCCACCGGCAATATCTTCCAGGCCGGCCAGCCGCTTCCAGCTGGATCGGAGGAAGAGGAGACCCAGCCCTTGAAAGGTGGACGACACGATACCCTCACTTTCAAGCTGCTTTCAGTTCTAAACGTGGCCAACTGGAGGGACGGCAGCCCGGTCGATTTCACGAATTTTTGGGAACACCAACCTTCAGCCGAACACTAGTTGACTTTTCGTGGGTTCAATTTTGCACTTTTGGCTGACTGGCTGGCTTAGCCCTGAACCTAGGCTGCATCATACATGGGAAATGCCATCCAAATAATATCGTATGAAATAAAAAGAAACTATTTTAATTTTAGCTCAAGCCCTACAACTGTCCTGAAGCTCCGGTGGGCGTCTGGGGCTTGGGAAAGGCTGCTAGAATGCCCTTGAACCAGTATATCTGCATCAAAAATGCTTGAAGACCAATCGAAACCGGTTTATCTTTCTTTTGTATCGCAGTTACCAAATAAAAGAGTTTCCGCATTTTAAGTTATTTTATCGGCGCTAGAGGGTGAGCGTGGGTCACAGACTTTGCAAAAAAACTTTTCAAGCCTAGTTCTGGGATCAACAAAGCGTTTTCTTAGCCTTCTTTACTTTTCATGACTGTTGCCTTTGAAGATCAACAGCGTTTAATGAGTTGTGTTTCTAGGCGACAGAGTCAAGCAAGGCAACATGCCATAACTTACGGCGAAATTTTGTTCGCCGAACCAGCGCCTCACCACCATGGACACAAAAAGTCCCGATTCTCCAAAATTTTCAGCCGACTTTTGTTTGGCTCATACTATGCTTCAACTATTTAGCTTGCACTACCTTATGCCCGCCCTAACCTCCGCCGTGATCGTTTCTTTTCGGCAAACCTATCCATTTTCCTATAATCCAAGTGATGCCGAATTTGTGGCATGCTATCAGGGGTGCCTGAATCTGGCATTGTATACGAGCTATATCTGCACCGGATTCAGTTATACTACCTTTTGTAAGCAGTATTAAATATTATTGATAACGCGGTCCTAGTCTCTGCTGGATTCGGGAATTGCTCCTTTGTCTTCGACAACCAGGTCGCCGATTTTCAAATGGCCACCGATGTCTCGGCAGAGGAAGTGGGGATGTGTACTTCCGGAGTTTATGCAGGGCTTAAAGGTATAGAGAGGGAAGAAGTGAGAGAGAGAGCGTGCGAGAGAGAGTGAGAGCCTGTACAAATTTTTAGCCACAACCTGCGGAAGTCTCGGAGGCATTCAATGGACCCCATATGATGGCAACTGTTTCAGCGTAACTACCCTAAAATCTAGACCCATTTTGTTTAGGTATTCAAAAGTAGTGGTATTACCTGGCCGGATGCGGAAAGCTCCTGCCAAAGCTACGGTGCCCACCTCGCCTCTATCCATAGCGCCGCGCAGAACGAGTTTTTGTGCAGTGAGTTTCGCGTTAGACTTGGGCTTAGGCTTAGTCTAGGCTCTTAAGCTCAGGCCTGGGTTTTATAGATTAGGCCAAGCATAGGTTCGCTATGTTTTCAGAGCTGGCTTGGTACCCGGAATGCGCGAGTACCGCCTTCGAAGGCTGGAAAAATGGAACGGCCTGGATTGGAGGGCAGAGCAGTACAGACAACAGTGCGGTTTTCGTTCGATCCCCCCCCTCTCTCCTCCTCTCTCTCTCTCTCTCTCTCTCTCTCTCTCTCTGTCTCTCTCTCTCTCTCTCGCTCTCGCTTTCTAGTAACCTCTAAATCAAATAATAATACCGCTACCTTTAGCTGTAAGAATAGACGGCTGGACCGATGGGAGCCCCGTCGACTTTACGAATTTTGCGACCGGCTCCAAAACAAACCCTTATCTGGTGGTGGGTTCTAACATTATTCGAAATTGAGCCATTGCCATCAGCTCCGAGTTCCGTAACTTTCCATTTAGTTTAAACCCTATAAATGCGGTGGGAAGTCCACGTACGGTGCGTGGGCGTTGAGTTTGCCTGGAGCCCAATGCATCCAATATGTGTGCAGTCGCCCCGGGACCGTTGCTTGAGGCATCGTTTGCTGAGCTCTGCGCCTAGTGCAACTTAATAAATTTTTTGTTGGGTTCAAAAACATTAAGCCCGACTTCGCACGTCATTTAAATCACACCGAGCGCAGAGTCCGTGTTCCCGAAGCAAGCACATTGCGAAGCGGTGCTGCACCCGATAGAAGGGTGCCGACTACCGCATACAAAATTGGCACTTTTACTTTAAATTTTTAACTTTGAGCGTTTTAAAGGAGCTCATACAGCAGCTCAGTTTTCCCACGAATCGTGGAAAAATTTGCATGCGAGACGTCTGTGTGTCGCATCAGGGCGTGCTCTCTAACCCGAAATGCATGCAAATTTTTCCATAGGATTCATGAAAAATAGCAGCTGCTGCCCGAGCCCCTTTAAACATGCAGCGTAAAATTGAATTTTTTTGTTATGCTTACCAAATTTCAAAACGCAAAACGCGAGCCACCTTTTTCGCAGAGTAACGCAAATGCGCGGCATCAAAAGTAATATCCATCACCGTGTCGTGGCCCTAGGTAACGCTTCGATGAAGAATTCTGAAAGTTTTACCCGCTCTATTCAATTCTGATGCTTTGGCTACTCTATTTTATCCACTTTACTTCAACCCAAAATTCTATCACCTTTACACCGAAATCCAAAGTTCCCTACAACCCAAAAGATCCATTCTTCCAAAATTGCTGTGTTGGCTGCGTCGCCCTGGCGTTGACTACAGACTACAACTGCACCGGATTCAACTACAGCGCTTATCGTAGGACATGGAGTAGACATACTGACTCTCGTTTAGATAGTCAAGGGTACGGGAAGTGCAAATTTATTTACAACACTGATCAAGCCGACTTTTGGCTGTCCGGTTACAAAAAGCCGGATGTATCTGAGGGAGGGTACTTTACCATGCAATACAATCCGCCAAAAGGTCAATAGCTCAGCACGACAAATTACCGCAACTTAATTCTGTCTTTAGTAAAGGGCTGTGGCACCGGCCGGAAGCTGTGGAAAATGTTCAACGGCAGCTGCTTCCAAGTTTTTCTGAAATTGTCTTTGTAGCCTGAATCTCGCAGGTGGTCAACGGGACCAAAACTCCACGGATTTGGAGCGAGGCGAATAACTTTTGCAAGGAGGAAAACGCAACACTGGCGTCGATACACAGTCCCGCGGAAAATGAATTTCTTCTTTGTGTGTTTTCAAGGGTTCTCACTCACTCTCTTACTCTTTCTCTCTCACTATCTCACGATCTCACTAGCTCTCCCTTCCTCTCTCTCTATCTCTTTTCCTTTTCTTGCACACTCTCTCGCATTAATATATCCCACCATCTTTGCTATTTCCAGCTCACATCGGCAATCCGCGAAAAGACTGTTTCAGGGCTTGCCGAGTGCACCTCGTGCATAGAGACTACAGCCGGCTGGCCTGGTGGGGCCGCTTGGATCGGCGGGAGAGCACAAACTAGTGCATCGCGTAGGCGTAGACTTTTTAGGCTTTTTTAGGGTCAGGCTCAGGCCCAGGCTCGGAGCTTAAGCTTAGACTTGGACCAAAGCTTAAACTAAGATTAGGTTCAGTAATGCCTTAGGTGGAAACTCAGGCTCAGGCTCGGGCTTAGGCTTTGCGTGGCTCGGCCAGATCACGTTCTGGAAGCCCTGATTTAGGTCCCACCCTAAGTTCTTGGACCGATGGCAGCAATCTAGACATGGTCAACTTCGATCCCCATGCCAACGCCACAAAGCCATACGTTTTGGTGATTTTGTATTTCCGGAATTCCAATGAAGCCGGTTTTTTTAGTTGAAGCCCAACAATGGCAATCAGGCCATCCCCGGAAGATGGGCACTTGCGGCATCCGATATCAAATTAAACCAATGGATTTGCCGCGCAGGCGCTAAATAACTCGCTTTTTCTGAAATTATGTAACCTGCTTATTAAATGTGATAGTGATATTTGGCACGCAGTATTTAATAAACCCATAAAGCCAACGTCTGGAACCAAATTTTACGTTGAAAATTTGGGTCCATCGGACCATGACTCGGATCCATGGCTACAAAA
Source organism: Mesorhabditis spiculigera (assembly GCA_958295435.1). Taxonomy (NCBI): domain Eukaryota; kingdom Metazoa; phylum Nematoda; class Chromadorea; order Rhabditida; family Rhabditidae; genus Mesorhabditis; species Mesorhabditis spiculigera. The sequence continues at coordinate 19,592 of CATQJA010001151.1, read as the reverse complement.
ACAACTAGGAGCACTCAGGAATTTCGGGAGCGAGTCTGGATTCGAATTAGCCATGCTGCTACTCTTTACTTCATTCAGTTTAATTCAAGTTTTAACGTCAAATATATTGGTCTCCTTCTCGCAAACATATGCATTTTCCTATGACCTGAACGACCCTGAATTTATGGCATGCTATCAAGGATGTCTGTCCCTGGCTTTGAATACGCAGTATATCTGCACTGGTTTTAATTACACTAAATTTTGTAAGTACCTGAAAAATGAATAAAGCCTTTTTTTAGTCTCTTTGGGATTCGGGAATTGTTCCTTTATTTATGACAAACAAGCGGCCGATTTTCAAATGAGAATTAATGTATCGGCTAATGAAGTGCAGACATGCTCACCTGGAGTTTATACCCCACTGAAAGGTAGTTAGGGTGGAGGGATAGTGAGAGAGAGAGAGAGAGAGAGAGAGTGAGTGAGGGAATGCAAGAGAGCGAGAGAGCGAGAGAGAAACAGATAACAATTCAGCCACAACTTGTGCGAGTTCCGACGATATAAAGTGGACTCCCTTGGATGGCAACTGCTTTAGTGTATGTTCCTCAAAAACAATAACGCTTTTCTCTAGGTATTCAACAGCAGCGGTATCACCTGGGCAAATGCTGAAATTAGCTGCGAAACTTATGGCGCGACCTTAGCTCCGATACACAGCACTATGGAGAACGAGTTTTTGAGCAGTAAGTTGAATAGATTACTAACTACCAGCCTTCTTCTAAAAGCCTAATCATTTTCAGAGTTAGCATGGTATCCCGAGTGCACAAAGACTCTGATGTCAGGTTGGAAGCTGGGGACGACGTGGATAGGAGGGATGAGTACTTCCAATACCAGTGAGTTTTTTCGCTCATGAAGGGTATCGTTTGGATGCATTCATAAAATGCAGCTAATCCCAACCTGTTTTACCCTATAGCTGTGACTCTCGACAGCTGGGTTGACAGCAGTGCCGTTGATTATACAAATTTTGCCGACTTCGCTCTGCCGAACCGCTATCTGCTGGTAGGTTTTTCAGCGTAAATTTTTAGCATGATGCCTTGTTTCATAAATGGTTGATGTTTTTCTCGATATTCGATTTAGGGCTTAAGTGCAGTTTACCCCCCAGCCCAGCTCCTCAGCCATACGTCCTATTAATGCGCCGAGTCTCTCAAAATGTTCGCCGTGGCCTAAAACCTCTAAAAAAGTTGTTGTTATTGTTAAATTAAAATTAAGCTAAAAATTGTTAGAAAATTTTTTACAAGATTTTGAAAGTTGAAAAGATTAAGCTGCTATGCTTCGATGTACCAGAAGTCAAAAACTCAAATATTTCTATTTTCCGCTATTTTTTTGATTCAAACGTACTGTAGGCTTATTCTACAAAGCAATAGCTACAATTTGGTACCATTGACAGCTCTGTACGTCAAAAGATAGCCGAGATACGGAAACTCACTTTGGAACAGCAAAAATTAACTAAAGAAAACCCAGACTTATAATTCTTATAAAAATTTTTTTAACAATTTTTGGCGCAAGTAAACAACTTTTTCAGAGGTTTTCGACCACGGCGAACATTTTGAGATACTCGGCGCATTAATAGGACGTATGGCTGAGGAGCTGGGCTGGGGGTAAACTGCTCTCCGATTTAGTTCAAACCATATGTATGCAGCGGGAAGCCGGTATACGGTGCTTGGGCACTCGGTGCCGCGAATGTCAAGTGCATCCAGTACGTGTGCAGCCGGGCTGGGACCATCAACGGATGATAGTGGACGAAAAGTACAAAAAACACACATAATTGCTTATTTGCTTATAATTATAAATCTTTGATTTTGACATGCTCATTAAAATTGTAGATACCCGGATACACAAAAAAACCGCAATTTACGCCAGATCCGCTTGCTTGCCTTTAACTCGCGTACCATTCAAAGCTTGTGGTTTGTAGTTTCATTGTCGATAAAGAATCACACCAACTCGGAATTCACAACACATCCCAATGCAACCGAGCAACCCAAAATACTGGCAAAAAAAAATTAGGTAGCCCTTGGTGACGCCCGGGTAAGGCGTCAGCCCCAAGAACTCCACAACCGAGGTTTCACCTCGTCGATTTGAATATCATGTTCTGCTTTCTATATTTTATTTCGTGCGCTTGGACTATATCGTTCTGCCAAGATTCTGTCACTTTTACTCAAAACACCCAATTAACCTATGACATAAACGATCAATTCTTCCGCGAGTGCTGTATTGGTTGCGCGGCATTGGCGCTGAATACAGCCTATAACTGTACCGGATTTAACTTTGACAGCTATCGTAAGGATTTTATTAGAGCAAGTTAAGTTTGTTTAGACAGCCATGGCTACGGTAATTGCCGCTTTGTATATGGAAGTAATGCCGCCGACTTTGTTCTCACCGCTTTCGCAAAACCAGATGTCCCTGATAGTTGGTACAAAATTATGCAATACGCTCCAGCAACGGGTCGGTTTTTAAAAACGTTTGATCTTACTGCGCCGCCAGATCATCCTGGCTAATTTAAATTTTGAGTTAACCATTGAGTTATACTTCGTTAACCTAAAGAATTAGCCGTCACACAAAAGCTTCAGCGCCCACTCCACATCATCTGTTTTTAGCGACAAACTGCACGAACAGCGGCCCACTCTGGAAATCGTTCAATGGCAGCTGCTTCAAAGTAAGGTCATTCCTTTACTTTCAATTATTTTTCAGGTCTTCAACTTTCCAACCGAAGGGCGCAGGCGGAGCATTGCTAATTCGGCGTGCGTGGGGACCGGTGCCACACTCACCTCCATACGCAGTGCAGCGGAGAATGAGTTTATTAGTCGTAAGTTTTTATATTTTTCCTTTTTTCCACACGGGTGCTGATTTCGTTATAATTTCAGGGTTAGCCGAGCCGTCGAATTGCAGCACGACGAATTTTGGCTGGCCGATCGGTTCGGCCTGGATCGGTGGGCTGAGCAACACGCAGGCTTCAGGTAGAATATCTTCATTTTCCTCCTTTTCACCAGTCACCACTAAATTCACTCACAAAGAGACGTATTTGATTGTCGTCCAGACTTCCGGATGCGACCAAACCTATCTGGTGCAGAATTTTGCGCTGGTTTCGCATATCGCTATCGTTTTTGCGGAAAACCATTTCGCGAAATTCAGAAACGTTTTTAGACCCCGAAATACCCCACAAATCGGCTAAGATGGAGATAAAACACATTTATGGCTTCGAAAAGGTTTTAAAAAGGCCAGCCAATGTATCTTGTTCAGAAAATGAAAAATAAAGGAAATTGCTTATTGCATCGAGAATTTTTCTGAATAAGATTCACTAGCCGCGGTTTTTTTCTAAAACCTATTCCAGAAGTGGCCGATTTGTCGCTTTACTTAACTTAACTCACCGATAACATTCGAGAATTGGCTTTTCCGCAAAAACGTAACCACATTCGGAATGAGCACAAAATTCAAGGTAGGCTTGATCATATCCCAAAGTCCGGACGACACCCACAAACGTCTCCTTGTCAATTCAGTCCCGACCCTGGCGAGCTGGACGGACGGGAGTGGCGTCGATTTTTCCAACCTTGCCAACGGGTCCATCGTCGACAATCGCTTTGCATTGGTTCGTTTTACGTTCATAGCGTCGAAAAGTTCGAAAATTACTCTATGATGGGTACAAAACCATTCAACATTTCAGTTGAAGCCGTATGGCTGCGGCGCCATGGCCCCCGGATTCTGGGGTCTCTCCGACGCTAATCAACGGTTGGGGCAATTTATTTGCCGCACAAAAGCTGATTAACGACAAGAGCTAAAGAAAACGCACAAATGGCACTTTTATTCTTGTTGCAAAAACCTTTGGATTGATAAATACACCGGATCATAAATTTTGCCTGTGAAAAGTGTACGAATTTGGGGATAAACTACTCAAAAGGAAGCTTTAAAGTGCTCGTCCCTGAAACAAATGACAGACGCTGCAAAATCTCCTTTGCCTAATCCATCCCTGTTCGATCAGATTTCCGTTTTTTGTTGATTTCGGTCGACTGCCAGATCCATTTACGATTTTGGATCTTTGGCTGGGCCGCTCCGAAATTTCTTGCGCCTCCAGACAGATCATAGCAACAAGTCGTCAAAACTTTGATGTACCCATGACAGCCAAGGTGCCAAAGTGTCAAACCACAGGAAAACTAGAATACGATCCAGCTATCGATGTACATCTCGATGCTGCATCTCATCTACCTCTTTCCTTTCATTCTTCAGCACGTCTCCACACAAACACCCGTCTACTACGCCCAGACCAGACCGTTTGCATATAACCCAAACGATCAGAACTTTATCGGCTGTTATGAGGGATGTTTTGTCTTGGCTCGGACGTCAGCATATGTGTGCACAGGCTTCAACTTCAGTAAAACCTGTAAGGGCGCTGTGTTCAAGATGTTCCAACAGGCTTACAGTCTCTTCCGGATATGGTAAATGTCAATTCATCTATGGTGACGCGCCATCCGATTTTCAATTAACTCCACCGGCACCGCTAAAGCCAGGAGCTTTAGTGTCCGTTCCACAGCACTGCCATGCTGTTCGCAACATTTCAGCATTACTTCGTATTTGACCTTTGTAAATCTTGGTACATTTCGATTTCAGGAAAGACCTGTGCGAGCAGCCCGAACCACGCTTGGACCTATTTCAATGGAACGTGCTATAGGGTGAGAAATATTCGGTTTTGAAAAGCTTGAAAGCTATAGCGCGGCCTCGCCCCCGATCAAGTTAATGGAATACTGTGGCAAGATGCGCTGACCGATTGCCAGCAAGTCAACACCGGGAGTCTTGCGTCGATTCACAGTATTGCGGAAAATGAGTTTCTGAATCGTAAGTGCATTGGATTTTGTTCTACAGAAGCAGATGAACATCATCGTGCTTTCCCAGCTCCTGAGCTCACAAGGCCTTTAAAAAAAAAATACAGTTAGTTCAGGGTACTCGCTATCTCGCTCTAACTGTACTCTGTACTCTCTGCCCCCTACTCTATTGCAAGCTAGTAAAACCTTTTGTCAGAGATGGCCTGGATACAGAATTGCTCTGGAGTGCTGAGCACTTTTCAACGCGGCTCGGCTTGGATTGGAGGGGTGGCTGAGAATTGCACAGAAAGTAACGCATTGTCTAAGACACCGAAATAATCAAACTATCATTTCGATCAAACCCTGAAGGCCTGGACCGATAACAGCTCGTTGGATTTTGCCAACTTTAAGCTGGGTGGTTTTGCCAGCAACATGTACGCCCTGGCGAGTTCTTTGGTATTGTAATTTCGCTAAGGTGTCGTGCCCTTAAAATCACAGATTTAGATAAAACCCTACGACTGCAAAGATATGGGCAACTACGGTCAGTGGGTGCTTGCACTACCGAACCAATATTGCACCCAGTATATTTGCAGCCGCGCGTATCCGCTCAGCAGCACGCAGCTGATCGGGGACGATGATTGATCGTTTCGTTATGCCTCTATTTTTTGTGATATGGGTTGATATACAATTGCATGAATTAGCCAAAGTGTTTTGTAATTTATGCGATTTCAATAAGAGTTCCGGTCAAAAGTGTTTATTCGAGTCGTAGAAATAAGGTTGTTTGATCCTTCTTTGTGCAGTTACGGCCTGAGTTGCGAGAGACGCTCATTTTCCGGGGCAGGGGCAGCTGAAAAACCTTGGGTTCTTTGGAGCTCTAACTTAGAAATAGGTACAAATGCCTTAAAAACTATTATTATATAGGTCTGTTAAAAGGCATAAAACCACAAAATAAAAACAAAACATACGTCGAGCATCCGCAGCTTCCCTGCGATCCGCCGAAGCAGGCCATCGACACCTGGATGTAGGCCATCAAGGCGAAGAGGAGCACGAGCTTGTAGTCCTAAAATTAAATAAATGTTATTAAAACATGAATAATTTGGTTTAGCGATTTTTTTGAAACGCAAAACCGATGTGCACGCAACCTGATTAAAAAATGGATAAAAATCTGGCAAAAACTCGCCAAGTTGTTTTTCAATTTCTGTTTCTGTTTCTAATTTTGCTAAAATATCTAGATTGAATCGAAAACTTTTATACTTTTGTTTAGCCGGAAAATTTTAATTTTTAAAGCTATCTAAAAAAACCCCGAAAAGTGGGTTCAAACATACCATTTCAAGGTTCCTACGGCAACTAGCAAATATCAGCTGGCTTGCCCCCTGAAACTCCTCTGCCCTTTTATAGGGACAAAGCCGGTTCTTTGGCCGCCCATTTACAATGCAAATTTGGGGATCGGTGGATCCGATCCCCTGAAGGACCGATTGTCACCAAACAGCTGGAGATCACCCTATACAAACATCGACCAGTCAAAGAAAAGAACTTGGAATGCCCTCATCCATTCCGGCCCTCCATTCCGCAGTCAAAACCATCACAAACACCCCGCCACAACAAGTTCTGCGCGTTGCAAGGCGGAGCCATCCGGAACTGCCCCCCCCACGTGGCTGTGCCAGCTGATTTGAATTTGTGGTCGGTAGGGAGAGCGAGTTTTTGGGAGGATCAGGGTTCGAAGGGTCTACTCGAATATATGTAGTGTAGAAAAAATAAAAAATTTGATGACCGGAATCCCAAGCACCGAGTATTCTTTGAATTTCGACTTTGGGAGCTCAAAAAAACTTAGGAACTTCGCGATTTTCAAACTTGGACCTAGCAAATTTAATTTAATTCGTTTGAAATATCGGGTACTCGCATGCAAATATTTGCACTGTTTCAATTTTTTATTGAAGCTTAACAGAATTTCATGCGAAAGTAAAGTTGAGAGACAGTTACTGTAAATGGCGCAATTCATCGTTCTTCCTAGCCTTTGCACACCTGGGCCGCCGGGGTAAATCGGCCGCGGGGGCGCAGGTTAAGGAATTTGGCATTTCGATTAGCGGGCGACCGATGAAAATTCTTATTTAAAAAGCTGCTCGCCGAATTTGCGCTCCTATAAAAGTGGCTTGGCGGCCTGGTTGAAATCGCTCCAAAATCCATATCACTGCATACGGTCATGTCACTACATACGGTGGTATTTTTCGCTATCCTTGCCGTAAGTTATCGCAAGCTTCATAGACTGTGGCTTTTTCGATGAGGGATTAACTTGGTTTTTTTCAGCTGACATCGGCAGTGTGCCCGTTGGTGGATAAGAATTTGGATGCTCTGTCCATGGGACGTGGGTGATAATCTTATTTTCCAACCCGACCCTTCAGCGTCGGTCGATGGGAAGTGTCCTAGCGGCTTGGTGTGTCTGAATGATGCGCGATACGGAGACTTCTGTTATCTGACCCAGTCTTTTGGACGTAGGTTTAAAGCCAATTCGACGATATGTAGATAGCTATGGTTAGAGGAAACACGACCTTATACATACCATTGACCTACACGTCAAATCCAAGCTTTAGCATGCGTCTCCGACGAATGCCCTGCCCCCTACACTTGCATCGTAGAGGTCGACCGGTGCTACGATCTGGTATGAGAAATCTAAACGGAATTACAGCAAGATTTTTTAGTCGGGTGGCAACGAGTGCCAGGACAAAGATCCGAAGTAAGCCCAGCTATGATTTAATGGGGGACAAGCATTACTTCCAAAAGTCACTACTTCTAAAATCGTTACGTCCAAAATCGTTACTTCGAAAAGTTGGTACGTCGGATTATAAGTTATTTCGGCAAGTTTGGCCATATTCATTCGCAAATCGGTGCTAAGACTTTTAGATGTAAGGACTTTTGGAAGTAATGATTTTAGAAGTAATGATGGGTAGCCAAATTTAATCCATGATGCTCCTCTTATAGCTGCGCACTGTACCTGCAGAATGGCTACTGCCGCTCAAAACTCTACACGACAGCTGAGAAAAGCGAATCGTGCTGTAAGACATGCGGATTTGACTCGGTCTGCCAGGATGCTGACCCCAAGTTTGTCTTGAGAAAAGATATCCCTCAACTCTATTTAGATTTGTTGTATTCCATATTTAGCTGCCCGCTCTACGAGAATAACAGCAAGTACTGCAACAGCACCACCGCCAGCGAGGCCCAGAAAATCAGCACGTGCAAGAAAACGTGCGGAGTCTGCTGATAATATGACCCCAAAAGTCTTGAATAAATATTTGCCCCAATTTTTGTCGTTTATTTACAGCAAATAAAAATAGGCGCCTAAGAAGCCCGAATTAATTTACTTCTCGCCCGACTCGACCTGGTTGACAACGTCTCTAAGCAAAACGTATTTTTGCATTTTGAGCAACGTTGAGCTCTTCGAAAATTGTTTCACATCATTTTTCACGCATAATCGATTTTGATCTATTTGCTTTTAGACTTCTTTTTTCTATCTTACGATTCCACTAATACATTAGGCACGAATTTGAATATTCCTTCAGTGTGGGGGTTTAGTATGCTTGTGTAGGGGCGCTGATTTGAATGCCCAACCTCGACCTAACCTTCAGCTTTATAATCTGTCTGGATCTGCGCAATAGATTTTCAAGCCTTTCGAAAGATCGGATCCGTATCTAAAAAAACGGCTATTTTTAAAGTTATAATGCTGCGATAAAAAGATTACAGTTTCGAACTACTGGTTTATCTAGATTTTATGTATTTTCTAAGCCCTAAATGACCTTTTGGAAACAGCGTCATGTGCCGTTAGAACTAGCTAGATCTAAAAATTAAATTTTAACTAACAGTTTCATAATTAAAATGCGCATAGGGCTAGCATTAATGCAATGATTAAATTTCTATTTAAATTATACATCATTATTTTCCTCGGATGACTAGAAAACCAAACAAGCTCTATTCAAATTCAAAGAATTGCTTCTATCGTTGAGAAGTTCTAATATTTACTGCTGCACCATACCTCTATTAATGTCTAAGTAAAATCATTATGGTATCTTTATTTCTAGCACTTGCCCGTCTGTGAATCGTGCCCCGGGGTAACGTGGGAGCTGCTGCCCGAATGATGCCCTTATATTGATCGCTCAAATATCGCACCGCCGGCGCCCAATCGCTTTTCTCCGAGAGCCATCTCGCACTTTGGCAGCACTCACGACAAAAAGCCCGGAAACGGAACACGGCTTCTTCGCAGCGCCCGGCAGTCTCGATTTTGACCCCTGCCGAACAGACGGCTGTCCCGGAAATTGAGGGAATTTCCGCGGCCCGATGGACGCCACCACCAGTCAGGTATGAATTTCAGTTTTTTTGGATTTTCGAAGGTATCTTTTGATTTTTGTAAAGATATCTTGGCAGATATAGATATTTTTAAAGTTTCAAAGGCGTTTCTCACATTTCAGAACTTTTTTCCAACCACCAGAAAGTTCTAAAATGCCATATTTTAGAAATTTGTGGCGATTAAATCAAGCATTGTTGCCGTTCAACGTACATAAAAAAAAAAAAAAACCCGTCCCACCCCCCAACTTCCCCCACACCCCTTTCTGCGGATACGTAATAGGGCTGTCTGTTGGTCTAGCAGTAAAACTAAATTTTCTACTTTCAGGACCCGCAATCCCGAAAGGAAAATGCACCCGTCTGCAAGCAAATCGGCAGTGGAGCATATGGAGCCGTTTGGTCAGTCGTTCTTATTAGAAATCTTTTCTTATATCGCCTAATATATTAATATTGTCACATCAAAAACAACCTCAATTTTCAGGTCCGTCATCGACCCGCGCACAAACCGAAAAATGGCGCTGAAAACGATGCCGCATGTCTTCCTGAATTTGCTGACGTGTAAAAGAGCGTACCGTGAAGTTCGAATGCTGGCCAGTTTCTGTAATGATAATGCAAGTTTTTACTTGGTTTTTAGAACAAAAAAATTGCTTAGATCCTCGCCCTCAGCGACATTCTTCACCCGAGGAATCCGCAAATGTTTCAGGACATGTGAGTTTGTTTCTTTTCATCTGATCGCCCATTATTTTCATGATAATTAACTTTTTTTAGTTGGGTGCTGACCGAAATGATGGAAACGGATTTGCACAAGATAATCAGCTCGAGGCAGGCTCTATCCCTGGAACACACGAAGCTTTTTCTCTATCAAACTTTGAGGGGTTAGTAAAGCTATTGTATTTTCACCCTTTTGAAGGAAACTTTTAATACCTTTCAACATCTCTTTCCAGGTCTAAAATACCTGCACTCGGCCAACATCCTTCACCGCGACATCAAACCTAGCAATCTGCTCGTCAATGGCAATTGCCTGCTGAAAATTTGCGATTTTGGGCTGGCTCGAGTGTGGAATTCGGCGACACATCAGAACATGAGCCATGAGGTGCCTTATAAAGATAGAAATGTGTTGTTAAAACGAATTTCCAGGTCGTCACGATGTACTACCGAGCCCCGGAGCTTTTGATGGGCGCCAGAAGTTACACGGGCGCCGTGGATATTTGGTCTGTCGGCTGTATCTTCGGGGAATTAGCTTTTCGCAAGATTTTCTTCCAAGCGGACACGCCGTATCAGCAGGTGAGCTAAAAATTTGCGGAATTGGACGTCAAATTCCTATATCTGATATTGTCGTTCCAGCTTCACAAAATCATCGAATTCCTCGGAAGCCCCGGCGCCGATGCTCTAAAATACGCGAACGAGGCTACAAGAAACTATTTGACGCGCCAGGCACCAAAGTAGGGACCGAATTTTCGAGAAAAAAATTTCATGTTTAGGCCCTCCCAAATCGAAGGATTTCGAGTGCACGCCGAGCCGATTATCACCGACGTCGGGCTTGATTTGTTGCTGCGGTTATTGATGTTTAACCCGGTGAGTTAAAGTTATATTTTAGGGACAGAGAAGGTGGTTTTCGAGCGGTTTTGTCAATGAACGATAGACAATAAGTCGACCAAAACATTAAAACACTCAATTTTCAGGACCATCGGCTGTCCGTCGAACAGGCCCTCCATCACCCGTTTCTCATCGACGGCCGAACGAATTTTCACACGAACCTCTGCAGCTGCTGCACGACGGCCGACGGAGTTCGATATTTCACGGCACCCAACAACCTCGACCCGGTGCACAAGGAACCGTTTGACCCGAGTTGGGAAACGGAAATGGACCGCTACTCGATGTTCGACTTTAGGAATCAGCTTTATCAGGTTCGTTTTAGTTTATTAAGCCTATAAAGCTTTATAAAGTTTACCTCTCTAGAATCTATCTTTACAATCCATATAATTATCTTTTCTTTTTAGTTCATCATCACGCGACCCCACATCGGCTCCGCGGCTTTGCCCGACGATTTCCAGTGGCAAAAGTAAGAAAATAAAACGTTATGGATTTATCACATTAGTTTCTAAAGTAAAAAATTATTAAGCCTTTTTAGCATGGCCGTCCATCAACCAAGCCAGATGCACATCCAATAACAGCCTGATTGCCGATAAATTCAAATCATTATATGTACCATTTTGCGAGTCCCGCTTCTAGGAATATATCCGATTCGCCATTCCCCACCTTGCATTCTCTACTTCCGATTGGTCTCCCCTCACTTTCAATTTCAGGGTTTTCGTCTCGATTGGGATCGGGTTTATCTTTCTATATTTGTCTATCACTTGACATATTTCCTGTGTATGCAGAAGATAAATGCGTATCCATACCACCGCGGCAAAAAGTAACACGTTTACTAGTGCACGGCATCACTTTCATTTCGTCTCACTTTACAGTACCCATAATAGCATTGACCAACAAGATTCCAAACGCAACAACAAAATGTGGAGGCGGGTGGGGGTTTTTGGCTGGTTGGAGGGGAGGAGGAGTTGATTATTAGGGTTTCGGGTGAGAACTAAGGAGCAGCTGAAGACCGATGGGCGCGTAAATCTATATAAATAAGGGGGTGGGGAGGAGGGGCTGGGCGCCTAATTTTCAGACCCTTAGATGGATTTTTACTTCTTTTCTTCCGAACGTCTACAGACTCGCTGAGAATTAGACGCCCATAAAAACAATTCCGGGGAATAAACGTGCAGAAATGGGGTTCAACAGTGCAGGGGAAGCTGGTCCTTGAGAAGGGCAAATGTGCATATCCAGCAACCGATATAGCCGTCTATTAACACAGATAGAATCGAGGGTGGGCAACCGAGGCACCGGTTAGTATTTGGGATCGAAGGGATGGCAAAGGAAACGAACAATTAGACCAAATAGACCGCAATTGAGCGTGGAGAACCAGTTGGGGGCAATTAAAAGACAGATGAGGCTACAGTAGGGCACACCGAATCTGGATTGACTAGAATCACAGTGCGCAAATGGGAACGGGGCTGATACGCGAATGTACGAGCTTAATTGGGAAGCAGGCCAGCGGAGGGGCGAGTCGACGTCAGGGTCTCGAGTGGAAGCCACCGCGATGTGGGCGTGAATGTTCCGGGCCGCGTGAGAAGCCACGTGATGGGCCTGAAAAAAGTTTTAGAAATACAATAAACATGGAATTTAGTCGAAAACTGCCTAGTATAGCTTTTGATGTTCTAGGAACTCCGAATAGTAATAAAAACAATTTTCCAATAGCCTAAAAGTTTACCGTTTTTGACCAATTTTCGGCCAGGCGACCAGCGAAAAATAAAAAATTTCCTTACTCCCCCGCAAGCTCATTTCAAACCAGTCTTTAAAGTGCAACATTTAGAAAGTAAAAATTTACCAGGTGGTCGACGCGGTACACCTTCCAGCTTGGCCTGCTCGATCAGCTCGGGGTCGTGCGAGAAGCGGCAGTTGTCGCCAAAGTTGCAACCACGGGGTGTGAGCACGTAGGTGCAGACGATCGGCGCCCCGCGCCCGCGACCCCGTTCTCGCCCGCCAAAGCCACTGCCTCTGCCACCCCAACCGCCCTCGTGGTGCTGAAAAGCAAAAAATAGCTTTTTTTTTTACGATTTTTAGTAATTGAAACTCACTAAAATGACCGCACAAAAGATTTAGGCATATCGGTCGGGATTAAAAAGCCATTTTGAAAAATGCCTAGAAGCTCACCGAATGTTGTTGGTTATAGCCCGGCTCGTTTCTGTAGTAGCCCGGTTCGTGACGACCAGCATCGGGCTGTGGATGATGGGGCTCCTATAAATCAAATTCCTCCAAAAAAGCGGTCACTCTTACCCAACGCGAGGTTGAAGCGACTGCATTATGCTGCTGCTCACGGCCGGCGTTCTGCTCGATGATGCCGGCTGTTTTCAAGCTTGACAAGAGGTTCTAAACAGAATTAAAACTATACTCGCCAAAAACTCGACTGGTTTTTCAACGAAACATTTAGGTTAAACAAGCACCTGTAGATTGGAGGGAAGGGCGGTCGGAGGCGCTTGAGGTTGAGATGGCGTATCGGTAGGTATCATCGGCACTTCTTCGACAGATTGCTCGTCCACCGGCTCGAGCGGAATCGGGAGCGGAGAGTAATCGGGATCCATCTGCTCGTCCGGCTCCTCAGAGTCAATTCGACCGGGTCTAAACGATAAACTTAATTTAGAACACTTTTTAAATCCCTTACGTTCTTCCATCGTACATCACGGCCAGCGTGCGACTCTGGCGGTCCTGTTCCGCGTAGAACTCCGTGGAGGTAATTTGACGTGACTGCTCCTTGGTGACCTCTTCGGGCTCCTTTTCGACCACTAGCAAGCGCCACTAAAAGAATAGTTCTAAAAACCTTTCAAAAGCACCTTGGGCGGCTCCTCAACCGTTTTTTGACTGAGAGCTTGCAGGATGAAGTTGCCACCGCCTTTCAGCGCTTCGAAGCGTTTCTCCTAAAAAATTAAATCAAGGATGTAAGTGTAACGAACCTCCACTTTTTCCTTTTCTTTCTCTTTCTCTTTCTCTTTTTCCTTTTCCTTCTCTTTCTCCTCATCTTCTTCGATCGGGGCGGAGGTGGTTTCGCGGTACATCTTCTCCAGCTCAAGATCCCGGCGCATGATTTCTTCAGGCGTCAGGTGCGATACGTTGACTAAAAAAATAGATATACTTCCAAGAGAAAAAAACTCACATCGCTCATTCTCGTCAATCTCGAACTCGCGAATTTCGACGAGAGGCTTGCCAGAATCATCGGCAAAATGGATGCGCCTTTTTGCGACGGCCTAAACAAAACATAAAACACAAAGCAGCAAACTCTTGCCGGTGGTGGTGGTGCTGGCTCGTCTTCGGCCACAGGCTCAGGCGTCCTATTATTCGCGCGTGTGCCCGATTTTTCGGATGCAGATCCGGAAGGCGGATTCACTTCCGAGAAAAGACCACCCTAAAACAAGATTCTAAACTGAAAAATGAACCTTACCAAATTAATCTCCACCTTTGATGGGCTTGTTTGCTTTTCGCGCGGCGGAGCAGCAGCGGTCTCCTCGGCGGAGCTTCTTCGTTGACTGTCAGTGGACTCCGTGGGCTTGACGATGCGCTTCGGCTAAAATTAACGTCAGAAGTCAACGTACCAAAACTCACCCTCTTTTTCACCTGTTCCATCTTCGGCGCGCTGAGCGCGTCCATAAACGCGTTCGACATGATGATCGGCCTTGGCTTCTCGACGGGCTTCGGAGGTGGAGCTGGCTTTGGCTTCGGCGCCTCAACCTTCGTTTCCACAAGCTTCTTCGGCTTCTCAGGCTCCTTCTTCTTCAGCTTTCTCTCGTCATGAAGCTGCAACCGCGGAGTTGGGGCAGGCTCTTCCTTCTCCCGCTTGGGTTCGGGTGGTCCATCCTCATCCGAGCTGCCTTCAAGACCTGGAAAAACAAATCAAGCGCACTCGGTAAAATTTACCTGTAGTTCGACCCTTGCTCCTGTAAACGCGCGCTTTTGCTCGGTTAGTCTCTTTCTTCTTTTTCTTTTCCTCTCCTTCTGCTGGTGGCGGCTTTGTGACTGCATTTTTCAGCAGTAAGTCGTCGATTGGCTGTAAAAAAAGATTATATTGATCAAGGAAAAAAAATCAAATACCTCTCCGAGTTCCGGTGATCCCTCTTCAGGCATCTCCTCGTCAACCACCGGCTCCTCATGCTTCTCCTCTTTCTTCCGAGGGCCCTCCTTCTGATACCGTTGCACCTCTTCCTTATATTTCGCGACAAGCTCGCCGGCGAGGTCACGAATCGCTTGCGTTCCGCCCTTCTTTTTCAGAGAAACGAGGAATTTGGGCGTATCGATTGAGGTGTCGATCAAGAGCTCGTCGGGAACATCAGCCTTCATCAGTTGCTTTAGAAGCGGCAGCATCTTCTTATCGTCATCTTTCGCGTTCTTCAGCCACGTGTTCATCATTCGCCAGCCGGCCTCGGTTGATAGGCGCTTGATTGCAGAGTCACGGGCGGCCTTCATAGTTCTGAAAAAAAAGTTTATGGTTACGACAAATATGCTAGATTCGTCGCCGTAAATAAAAAGTGCCTAGGCATTTCAAAATCCGTACTTTTTTAGGCGCGCAGCTTCTCGATCGGCTTCACGAGCGGGCGGTGGCCTGAAGGGTGCCGTCGACGTTGAAGGCGTGCTTCCATCCTAAAAAAAATTTGTTTGTATTTAAAACCTTCAAACCTTTGTCTTAGTGCCATTTGCCTTTGGTGGACTCGGTTTTTGTTTCTTGAAGTCAATCTAAAACGTTTTTGCAAAAAAACGACAAAAAAATACCTTCTCGACAGAGTTGCTAGACGAGCTCGAGGCCGTTGCTTGATTGGAGTCTAAAAATGGGGTGTTTTCTTGAGGCGAGCGTTACGCAAAATGGAAAGCAAAACCTGAGTAATTAATTGTTTGAAAATCCGAAAAAAAACACTATTTATCACTTACTATTGTCTTTCAACACCGGAATGCCAGCACGCGGACGTGGTGGCGGGAGCCTGTAGGGGGGCGTAGTGGGCGCAGGAGCGGTTTCCGCCATCGGTGCACCCTCGACGGGCTAAAATAGCGGTTTTCAATTTCGAAACCGAAGATTTTCAGGAAAATCGGAATGCCCGAACCGTTCTAACTGCCAATGTAACCAGGTGCGATTCGGACCCTTACGGTAGTTTTGAGCTGGAGCGCAAATTAGAAACGACAGACTTCGGGGTGAGTAGAAAATGTGTTTTTAGTTTTGTTTTTGTAATAAAAAATGCCGAATTTTCTTGTAAAGATATAAAAGCTACATACCTTTAGAGCGGGATTGTAAGCGCTCATCGGGGGCTCGGCCGGCGTGCCATCGGGGTTTATGTAGCGAATGTTTTGTGAGCTGAAGCTGATGGGACGTGGTGCGGGTGGTCTAAAATCATCAAATACTCACGTTTTCATATAGAAGACGGAATAACATACATTTACTCGGCGCAGAGAGTTTTCCATAGATCTTAGACTGTTAACCTACCCATTGGCGACATATTGGACTTGATGCGTAGCCACTGGATAGAGCGTGGTCTGACCGTGACCATGGGGAAGCCGCTGTTGATATAACTAAACCAACATTAATTATATATTTTTATTTCTAACAAACCTGCTGTTGTTGGCTCATGCTAGCTGGCAGCATTTGGGGTTGAGCGCTGACTTGGCGGACTATTCTCGGGCCGGGCTGCTAAAGTTTTGTTGATTTCATGAACTTGATACCCTTAAAAAACGCGTTTTTCAGTTTAACTTACATAGTGTGGATCCGGATATAGCTGGGGTTGAGGGTAGGCTTGTTGCTGCTAAAAACCTAGTTTTAGATTTGAATGATGTACTGACCGGCGCGTAGAGTACTCGTTGGACCAGTTGGCGTTGTGGTGGTTGTCGAACGACTCGAATGAGACGTCCGTCTTCCATTTGAATGTATTCTACAGGGGTGGCGACTTGTTGAGGTTGTTGTGGTGGTTGTATAGTGGTTGGAGAATCTGGTAGCCTTCGGTATTGAATCTGAAATTTCGGTATTATTGATTTTTTTCGAAAGATCTGCTGTGGCTTTTGCACGTTATTGAAGCATTATTATAAGGTATAACTTACCATCGGCGCTTGACCCTGTTGCTGCGGCATAAATTGCGGCTGTTGGTGTTGAAAAGCCTGCGGCTGCTGTTGATGCATCTGTTGATTGAAGGCATCCTGGTAAATCCCTTGATCTCCCAGTGACGTCGACGGGATTTCCTGTTGCCCGTATGTGATTTGTCCATTTTGGTTGCCATGTGTGCCCTGATTTTCGAAGGGATCCGGCTCTCCGGGGAAGAGCGGATTGCCCGTTTGGAACATCGGGTCAGCGTTGCCAAGCATCGGATTTGAATAGTCCGTGTTGCCGAAAAAGGGCTGTTGATCGGGGAGCGACATGGCCGAGTTGAATTGATTGTTGTGGGTTTGCTCCATTTGGAGGGGTTGATTGAGCATAGGTTCCGGATTTGCCGAGTAGGTGGGCTGAGCTTCGGCGGAAGTATGCGGGAGCATATGTTGCGGCATCACTAAAAGATCAGGTTTCCCAGGTGATTATTAATATTTTGGGGGTTTTGCGCATCAATAATCATCATCTATTTTTTTCGAAACTATTAATCATGCACTTTAGCTTCATAATTGATCTCGACCTACCAAAAGCCCCTTGATCCGGAATATAAGGCTGCGAGGCGGATGGTAGTGAAGTTGCCATAATCTCAAAATCAATTATTATATTATTATCATAAAATTAATAAAGATTTCGGTATCTATTTTTGTACTTCTACGAACCTGTTCAGGTGGTGGTTCAATCGGGTGGTGAACGGTGGGCATGAAATTCGCCGTATCCAGCATCTGATTATTCTGGGTTACGGTAATCGGCATGTGATGCATTTTTTCGTGATGCATGTTGTCTCGAAGCTAAAAAATATAAAGTTGTACATTAATGATAAATTCTATTGATCGAGTTGCTGAAATAAAATTAATTTGGGTTTTTACAGTAACCCGGTGAGAACTTTTAGCTGTGTAATCGAATATCGATTGGCTTGTTATTGACTACATAAAAATTAATGTATATTTTAATACATTTATCCACCTGAGATAATGGCACATCATCCTCATCATTATCTGGGGCCTCTTCTTGCAAGAACATATCTGCCATCCCTTTGTACCCGTCGGCTACGCCGCACAACAAACGACACCTGCCACGACGGGGCTATCTGAAACTTCAACGGGGAATTTCGGAATGAAAAAGGGCGCATTAATGGAGGATAAAATGGTTTCTATGAACCGGAAGCCATCGGTTGCCCCAATTCTTTCATTTACAACCGCCCGGGATCCAAACCTTCGCGAATAGATTTTAATAAATCAAAGATTTTTGGAAAATACGATAAAATACGAAAATATGCAACGAATATGGTTGAATTCGATAAACAATAATTGCAAATTGGAATATTCAGAAAATCGGTTTCAGAAGTCCATAAATAGCAGAATATTGATCGCTGCAAAAATGAAAAATAGCTGTGCTGCGTAAAAAAACTTCTGAAATAAAGAAATACTTGCCATGTTAATGTAGCGGCAGCTCGATTGTTTTAAAAATTTAAGATATTTTTTTCAAATAAATTAGATTCTCTTAAAATTTACACGTTATCAAACGACAGGTTTTCCTCATTTATTTTTTTTTTTGAATAATTAAGTCTCGTCATCTCATTCTCCGGGGTGGCTTCGAGAAATACTCTATAAGTCTTCGAAAAGTTTAATTTTTAATCAAAAATATATATTTTTGAAAAACCTTTAAGATCTATAAAAATGAACGTTTTTGTTTAATTCGAAAGAGCTCCTCAGATTTTCGGCTATTTTCGAACGCTTATCCCGATTTGCCCTAGATCTAGCTGACTGGCCGATTATCGATTGATGCGTGTTCCGGAATTTCCCGTAACCTTTAATGCCACGGATGAATAGTTTCGAATCTGCGCACCCTGTTTCGAAAATATAAGCTCCAAAAAACACAGCACAATGGGTTCCAGGTAGAGGAGCCAAAAACTTAACCTCATTTCGGAATCGGCGCTTCACCAGAATTCCAGCCGAAAGGCCAAGCCCTTTGGGTCGTTTCCACGGTCTGTTAACCGAGGGGCCCCGGGCCCAAAAATTCGACCACCCTGGCCCCTGGATACACATGGGTGTGATTGACTGTATGGGATGTGGTGCTACAGTTCCTTGCGAGACAATCCGCCCGCGAATGCTCGTGTGGGTTGGCTGGACGGGCGGGGAGGCACATACACACCGCTTTCGAGGAATCGACTTCCCAAATTCTCGGTGTCTCCTCGTTCCCTGGCTGTCTCGCGCTCTTGGCCCTTGTTACTGTAGTTTCTCTGGGGGTCTCTCGCGTGGGTCACACTCTCTCTCTTCTCGCGCAGTGCTCTCTGGCTGCAAAACTAGGCCCTCCAAATAGTTGGGGGTAAAATGGATGTGGTGCTATCTCTCTGCCCCTATCTCTCTCTCACTCTCTCTCTCTCACTCTCCCTATCTCTCTCTCCCTAATTCTCCCTCTCTCTCTCGCTTCTCCAGCAACCTCCACTCTTTTCCAAAACATCAGTAGGGAGTCGCCTTCCTATAACAACCCTACTCTATCTATCAATCTCTCTCTCTCTCTCTCTATCTATCCTCTCTATCTGCTGCCTGATAACCGGAACCGCCATCCTTGAATAGAGAGCGCGGAGATTGGCGACGAGCGAGAGAATGCTGTTTATCGCCGAGACTTTGGCGGGAAGCCAAAAACGGAAAATTTGTCGCGGCTCGCCTGTTTTAAGAGTGCAAAATTAAGAAAACACTTTTGAAATCGAAAGAGCTTTCGTAAAA
>CATQJA010001150.1:0-19628 GCA_958295435.1 Mesorhabditis spiculigera | reverse complement strand
TTGGTGTTTTATTCCATTTTAATAAAAACCTCTCTAAGTTTTACTGCCTATATTTGTGCTATTTTCATTTATTTTGTATCAATTTTTGAGGTTAAAGCATTTCTTTCTTCTGTAAAAATAACCATTTTTAATTTAGAATTTTTCAAGCTGCTTTGCTTTTGCCTGGGGATTTGAAAACCGCGAGATCCGAGAATTTTGTATACAAATTGCTCTTTCCTCTGACCGTCTAGGCCCTCGTTTCTGGCACACTCTCTAGCTTGTGAGGCGCTCAAAATGTTCGTGCGGGTTTGCGGCTGTCAGGGGGGTTGGAAAATTGTCCTGGATGCGGGGGTCGATGCTCTCAAAATGGGGACTCACTCCACTCATCGGTCAGCTACTCTATAAAAATTAACTGGTACTGCGAGGCCGTTTCTGGCAGCGGGACAAAAGGGTTTTGATTGATTTTAAAGCGTAAACGGCCTGGCTTATTTTTATTTTAAAATGCTCGAAAGTGTAACTAATTTAAACTTTTAAGAATCTCCAAAAAGCTATGATTTTATCGTGTCATTGGACCATTTTATAGTGTGATTTGAAGACCAGATTTGTTTACTGCCAAACCGCTAATCCACCCACCCAGCCGGCCCCCTTCATCTGGTTGCTCCCTCAAATGTGCTAGCCTCGTCGGGTGACCCCTTGACCCCTCAAATGTGGGTACGGGGCCCATTGTTATAACCACCCACCCACTACCACCCGGGTCCCATATGCGGCCGAGCTTCTGCTTTTTGAGCTTGTAGGTCTCTCTCACTCTCTCACACTCACTCGCACTCTCTCTCTCCCCATCACTCTTTCTGTCTCTCTGTCTCTCTCACTCACTCACTCTGTCTCCCTCTCTCTCAATCTCTCTTTTGCTCTCGCAGTCTTGGTATTTCGTATTTAAATTGATTATGCATGAAATTGACCTGCTAATACGTATTTTTGAGACTCTGGGTCTCTCTCCCTCAGGTTCTGTCCCTCTCGCTCTCTGGTTTTCTAGCTTTCCCTTTTTCCTCCACCACTACCACCGACTTAAATTATTTCTGGAGGAAATTAAAACAACTCATTTTCCCGAATCTCACGTTGACTACGTTAGGATCCGTACCTCCGGTCACTGCGTAAATTGTCTCCTTTCCCTCCACTACCTGGTAGCTGACCATCGATTCATGTTATTTGATCGTATTTCCCCGGTGTTGGCAGTACACACCTAGGCGAAAGAGGAGTACGGCTAGTTGTGTTGCTGGGGCGCAAATTTATTTACCCAAGCCGCCTCGCCTACCGCGTTCCCGGCTGCACACATTTCGCGGACAGGATTTGCTATCAGCCCATCGAATTACATCTGATCGAATTGCATCCCATCGAATTGCATCCCGTCGAATTTATCCCATCGAATACGACTCATCGAATTACGACTCATCGAAATACGACTCATCGAAATTACGACTCATCGAATTACGACTCATCGAAATTACGACTCATCGAAATTACGACTCATAGAAATGTCAGCTAAGCGAATTTTCAAAAAATACTAATTTTTGCCCGGTCCATTTTTAGTCATTCTTGACCGAAAAAAATCCGTTTCTCGACCTAAAATTAAATTTTTAATACAAATCTGTATAGTTTTTATGCTTAGAAATAGTTCAAAACCATTTAGGAACGCATCCGCTATCCATAAAAAAATTTAGGCTTGGACCGAAAAAAATTTGGTTGACAAAAACCGATATTTCGAGGAGTTGTAATTTCGATGAGTCGTAATTTCGATGAGTCGTAATTTCGATGAGTCGCACTACGATGAGTCGTAATTCGATGAGTCGTAATTCGATGAGTCGTACTCGATGGGATGTAATTTCGATGGGATGCAATTTCGATGGGATGCAATTCGATGGGATGCAATTCGGGCAGATGTGTTTCGATGGGTTAAAAACGCCCGCGGACAGCTGTGGCTAATATGAGGGCTAGCTGCTGAATTTGAGTTTTGTCGAAATACTATTATTATTCGTATTTAGATTTATTTTATCGAATTTTAGGGGATCATGAGTTTCCGGAAGCCTTACTGGCTTTTTCATATTTTTTAAACAGCTTTTCGGCGAGTACAAGCTGTATTTTTCCAACCCAACCCCTTACCAAAACTTCTAACATCTAGAGTGACAGATCCTTTAACCCCCAAGCCCCTTATTTAGCAATTCATGGCCTTCCATCTTCTCTCCTTGTCCTCTTCATTCCTGCTGCTCCACACCGAACTCAACGATTCATGGCTTTCTTCTGTCCACATAGTGTTCCCACCGCACAACCCGGAGTCGCGCCTTGAGCTTGGTCAGTCTGGAAATATTTTTCTCTCCTAAAAACGCGGCTAGAAAATTTTACATCGGAAATTGAGGAATACCGCGTGAAAGCCGTGAAAATGGGTAAGTTACTTAGCGTTAAAATGTTTCAAAGCCCTAAAATGGCCCTTCGGAAAGTTTGCAAAGAGCTTTCACGATGCGGATTTGCTTGGGTTTGTTGTCTCGCTCCCTTTAGAATTTACAAAATACCAGCGCTGACCCCCCGCTACGCGGGTGTTCAGCGCTGGCCCCCTCCCCCCACAATTTGAATTTTGAATTTGAATGCAAAATTTGGCTGAATTCCCGGTCGGTCGGTCGGTCGGGCGTACGGACATTAGAAATTTATATATAGTAGATTTTTTTGCGAACGCAATTTGTAAGGATTTACCATACATTTTACCGCCGTCGTGACACGCGACGCGCGCGCCATGATCTACGACCCCGGCAGGTCCACCGGGAAGCGTGCGCGTTGCGTGTCGCGGCGCTCAGCGGAACCGGAGTGGATATAAACCCACCAAAATTGCTGGCCCCACGACAGTCCCTTGCAAAGAATTTTTCCATTTTTTAAAATTAAATAAACAGGCGCATTTGACATTCATTTGCCCTCGATTAGCATGCTGTTCAAACCCACGATCCTTCTGTCATCGGTCCGTCTAAAACTTGGGTGCAGGAACTGAGGATCAAACTCTTTTTTCCTCAGCTGTCTGTTATTGCTGGCCCGAGTTTGAGAACCGTCTCAGATTTAACATGGCTCAGATTTCACTTGGCCGTCTCTCTGGTCCCTCACTCCTTCATTCATGAAAGTTATTTGGAAAGAATTCTCGCTTTCTTGGGCTTTGACCTCCCGCTCATGCTCATATTTGGATTTTTTTCCAATTTTAGGATGGAGTTTTCGACCTTGTGCACCTTGGCTTTTGAAACTCTTTTCGCGTGACGCAACGTAACGTATTCCCTAGGATTTCGACCCGGCTTTGGAGTATCGTGAGAGAGAGAGAGAGAGAGAGAGAGAGAGAGAGAGACAAAGAGAGCCAGATCCAAAGCTGGTAATTGCATTCAGAGGCCACAAACACGCAGCATCCGCAGTCTGGAGGGGGGGGACCAGGCTGGTGGAAGAATTCCGGGGCGGCAGACTGAAAGAGTAGCCGCTGCCGGCGGGGTCAGACCCAGAAAGTCACAAGTTTTTGGAGCTAGGACTTCATTCTCTTTACGCTCTCTCTCTCTCTCTCTCTCTCTCTCTCTCTCCTCTCTCGCCCGTCCTCTTCCTCTCTCCCTCCAAGTCACTAGACCAGAAAAAGAAAATATGAAAAATTTCGCGCTCCACTCATTTTAAAGGTCCGATGAAGTCATCGTCTGTCGCCTCGACATTTCAAAAATTGTAATGACGGTTTCGATAGTGTTTTAGTGCTTTTTTGAAGCCAGTAAAAGCCCGGTCACAAACCACCGGAAGCCCATTGTCGGTCCCCTGAAAGGCCTCGAGAAGGCATCAAAGCCAGCGGAATCGGGATGGGGTGTCGTATTCCCTTTAGTGGGCACCCATCCGGGCCCTTCCCCCCTTTGGGTCCTATTGATCCCCCTCCTCCCTTCTGGCCACCACACGGCCATCGACTTCCACCCCCTCAGAGGGCCCTCTTCCTCTCTTGCTCCTCTTTTCCAAAGAATTCCGTTTCGATACTCTGCCCCCTCCGGGGCTTGTGCATTCACACCATTTCCTCAGAAAGGAGGGGATGCTCCCTTCTCTCTCTCTCTCTCTCTCTCTCTCTCTCTCTCTCTCTCTCTCTCTCCTCTTTTGGTCATCGACCCCTATTGTCTCACGCTAAAGCCGCAAATGCCCCACTTCCAAGGCCCCCTAACACCCATGTTTGGGACATCCTTCAAGTTGTCCCGTCACTTTTTTGGGAGGGTTTTCGAGTTTTTTGGGCTTCAGGTTGGAAACGACTTCTTTTCCAACAGTTTAAGTTTTATTTAAGCATTCGGTTCTTTTTTCAAGTTTTTATCCTATTCCTTGTCGTTTTTTCACTTCCTTGTCCTCGTCGCCAGGGAAGAACCCTCCGCATGTTTTTCGCGTGTGGCTCAAATTTCAGCTAGGAGTGGGGCACAAGACAAAGGTTGCTCCCAGCGTCGTCGCGGCCTTGTTTTAAATTAGTTTTTGACAAAACTTGGCTGTGGCAGTAATTCCACTCTTCGGAAAAGCTCCATTTCAGTTTGAGGGATTAAAAGACCGGGAATCCTAGTACCGGACGAGGAAATATTCTCAGTCATTAGCAAACTTTCCAAAAAAAAAGGCAGCAATCCAGACAGTAAAAATGCCGAAAGCCAATAGTCTGAATCCCGGGAACGAAATTACCGACATGCCAAAAACCCGACGGCTCGAGAAACGCGGCAGCCAAAATCCCGACAAGCAAACAGCAGTTTAAGATGAAGTAGCATTCAAAGTAACTTCAAGTATGTATCGGGATTTTGGCCGTCGGGATTTTGCATGTCGGGGTTTTGGACTGTCGGGATTTTTGATTGTCAGGATTGAGGCTGTCGTGGTTCTTGCTGTCCGGATTCCGGCTGTCGCTACTATGGTTGCGAGGATTATGGCCGTATGAATTTTCGTCTGTCGGCATTTGGCAGTTGAGATTTTGGCGTCGGGGTTTCTCGGTCGGGATCTTGGCCTTCAGGATTGTCATAACGGAGTGGGTCTGGGCGCTATGCCAGAGACACACCCCAGTTACGATCTTCCCATGTTGGGGCTGTTACTACTCTTCTAGTTAGGAACCCTAATCCTAACTTAACTGGCTCCGCGCCATAGGTTGTGCGATAAGATGTCCCAGATACTAACTACGACTAAGGATACGAATTTGTGACGTTGAGACTCTTTTGACTTGGAGGAAACTCATGAGAAGGTCTTAGTGTATAAAGTGTATTTTTAACCCACGGACTTATTATGAGGGGTTTATTGGAGTAACTTAAATTGTCATATAAAAACTGGGGCGGGATAGACCGAGAAAGGAAGTCGGCCGGCGCGGATACAGACCCTAACAAAAATGATTCTTAAAAATTATAAAGCATGAAAAAGGGACGGAACCAAGTCGGCCCGAGAGGGCAGATAATAGTGCCGCAGGCACCATTAAGCGTATGTACCACAACCATTAAGCGTATCTACTACAGGATGTTGGCTGTCGGGGTTAAGACTGCCGTGATTGTTGCTGTCGGGATTTTGGCGTGTCGCGATTTACGCACTCTGGATTTCGGTCTGTCGGGTTTAGGCATTCGGGTTTGTGGCTGCCGGGATTATGGCGCGAAATCACATTTTCCATGCTTTCCGCTCATACTGCTTTTCTATGGCACATTTACGCATTCGAAAAAACAGTCATAAATGTTTTAAATTAAAAGAATTTCCTAAATTTCGCCAAACCAACTGAAGCGTTGCCCTCGTAACACGAATTGTTACCTTTTCTCCGGATATGGATGGCCATTCCCGGGTCCTCAATCATCCCCTCTACCCCCATATTTACACAGCCCCCACCTCGTTGGATATGAACGGCCTGTCTCGAGAATCCTTTTTATTTCTATTTCCCAAAAAAATAAGGCAGCTATGATGTTCAGCGTCCGCATGGGCTGATGCGTTGCTCGGCCGCCGTGTGGGAGCAGTACGGCTACGCTCGTGAAAAGCTACAGAACCAGCTCGCGCACAAGATACGCTCACAGATGGCCGCACTGGTAGGGGATTTTTTGATGGTTATGGAGCTTTAATAAGTCTGAAATTTTGTATAGCAAAAATCGTTAGCGCTGTTTTAAAGAGCTTGTGAAGCCAAATCTTTGCGATAATTGATTTTTGACGAATAATTCCTCCGACAAAATGCAGATTTTGGGATTCTTAGCACTTTTTAGGAATTTTTTCTTTCCAAATAGTATAAAATAGCTATTTTTTAAACCTAAAGTATTTTTGAGTTGCTAATTGGTCTGAAATCTCAAGAAAATCTTGTAAAACTCTGAAACTTTTGTTTTCGCTTAGAAACTAAAATTCCGAGTTTAGCTGGTACGCTGTATCTTAATTATCCTTATTTTTTCTATAGCTAAAACGTCGCGTTCAAGTAAATTTTTTATAAATAAAATCGAGCCCGTAATAGCATGCCAGTTTGTGTCAAAAGTCCAAGTGGTTTTCGCGGAATACCTGAAGTCTTTGAAGTGAAATCTAATCAAGCAAAGTAAGGGTTTTAGAAGATTCGTATTTTTAGGTAGGAAACATGGATTCCGCAGACTTACTCCTCGTGGCGGCTGACGGGAAAAAGTTGCCGGCCCATGAGTGCATACTTCGAGCACGAGCTCCCGGATTTTATCAGCGCCACATCGAGCCTACCGTAGTCGCGATGGGACCGGCGGTTGGAGGGAAGATTAGAGAGGTAAGATTCAGATGATGGTAGGGTCAACGGCACTTAAAGCGCACGTTCAGGGAGGGGCCGTATACTCGTCCCAACGTGTACACCCTATGGACGTAGGGACGGCGCGCACTGCCTGCCCGTGCTGTGACAGGCCATTTCCCTCCTTTGCGGCGTGGGGCGCCCCTCATCCCCTCGCCAGGTTGTAGCTGTGGCTGACTGGTATCCATCCGCGCCACCCGAGCGGGGGGCCCGGGTTCGATCCCGGCCGCGGCAAAAATCTTTGCTTTTTCCAAAAAAACGTCCCTGAACGTGCCCTTTAATTTTTGATTTTGGCTAGTTTGGCTGGTCCTTAAAGGGACAAAGCCAAAAGTATAAAAAAAAAAGCTTGATCAATTTTTCCATGTCCAGGTAGCAGTTGGTGACATCGACTCGTCGGGGCTGGAGTTCTTCATCCATTCTGTGTACACAGAAGACGAGATCGCCCAGTTTCCGCCTGACGTCGGGGAAACGGTCGACGAGGAACCCAGTGAGTTTTATACTTTGCAGATTTCATGTAAAACTCTTATAGGGGATTTTTGTAAAAAAACATGTGCTAAAAATGAGCAATTCAACCCCACCCAAAAACACTTTTTTTTGAGGTAAGAGTTCAGAGGATAGGTCAAATAATACCTCACTAATGATATAATTGCTAATATTATTCCTTTTTAACAAACTCCTAAACAGTCTCAGATAACCAACTTTTTTTTGAAACCATGAACCTACAAAAATCAGAGCAATAGTTGAAAGGAAAAGTAAAAAAAATAGGGTTTTGGGATCAAAATTTGATTAAAACACTTTAATGTAACATCTGTCCTAAAAACCATACCAAAACAGTGTGCACAAATTGCCGCAAGCATCGGCTGTTGCCAATGCCTAATGTGCCAAGGATATTGGTATGGGGTAAGTTTCGAACAGAGGGCACAAACCTGGCAATGAAAAATTATCGAATTCCGCTCCCACCCACCCACCGTCCATTTATCCAGGGCTTCTTATTGGTTCCTAAGTTCAAATCTATCGAATTGACCAGCATGAGGGTCTTGAAAATCTCGAGAAAAATTGGATTCCAATTTTTTTCAGGAGATTCCGACTCTCGAAACTCCAACGCCTCCTTCAATATGGATGCTTCGACGGATTTGGAGGATTTTAAGACCCAGGTAAGAAAAAACGCAATATTTTTATAACGTATTTTGCAAGGAAATGCACCAGTCCTAATATCAAATTTTTTCTCAGGATCGAGAAGAGCACATCCTCCCCAAAGGCGACGTCCCCCAGCCACATTCATCCCAACAACACAATCAGCATCAGCAGTTTACGGTAATTCTTTCCACTTTTCAAAGAAATTCCTGATTTTTTAGCAAATCCCAATGATGACCTCCTTTCGAGACATTGCCTCCCATTCCCCGATGAACTCATCGCTGTACTCGATTGGCGGGAGATCAGATGTAAGTCGAGAGAGAGAGAGAGAGGGGGGAGGGGAGAGAGAACGAGAGAGAGAGAGGGAGAGAGAACGATATGGTCCTAGGAAAACATTGTATTTCCAGGTAGGGCCGGACATACCGGAAGAAGACGAGGATGGTACTTGCATACCTGCTAGGCGGAAAAGTTCGAGACAGGAAAGTATGTAACTTTCTAGGAATTTTTTGCAGTTTTAGACGGATTTTCAAAACTAATATGTATAAAGATACAAAAAGGTCGATAAATAAAAATACGTATAAAAAGGATACAAACCAGCTTATTTTCTTCTAGCTACGATGGGAAAATTCATCCGCTTGGACTCGACGGATGATGGCGAGAGAACGGAGACCGAGAGCAGAGGCGTAGTAATATTCACAAGGTATGGGAATCGCATGAATTAGCATCGATTTGTTGTGTCTCTATTCCTTTATATGCTCAGCAAGCCCTTTTTCAGCCGATGTTCTCCATGTTCATCGGGCTCGATGAGTCGACATCACCTGGCGAGCGTATGGTGTATGGAGGCGTACCCGAAGGAGTTCGAGGAAGAGCCATGATAGCAAAAAGACTGTCTGTTGCTTCTCTCTCGTCATTAACCAGCATCGACATGACGCCGAATCATGATGGTGGGTTTTAGCGTCAATGAAATCTAGTTGGGCTATCGTATCATACCTACCGTACCTTTAACTACGGTATTTTTTTAGGTAATGCGCCTATTGCGGATCGTACTCCTTCATGCAAATTAGCCTCCGATTTGCTGGAGATGTACATCGACAATAAGGACTCGGATGTGGTGATAAAATGCGATAACGGGGAGCTTTTCGCGCATAGGTCCGTCGCTCTCTCTCTCTCTATCTCTCTTCCTCTCTCTGTCTCATCTCATCCATTTTCAGATGCATCCTCTCCGCCACGTGCCCCTTCTTCCGCCAACAACTCCAAAAATCACGGCGAATCGAGCTGAAGGGCTACAACAAGTCCTCCGTCCACTTTTTGCTCTGTTTCCTCTACGGTGGGCTGACGGCGATTCCGGATGAGGTCGACACATGGGAGGTGAGCCTTATAGAGTGAGCATCATGTTTTTAAGAGAGGACGACAGGAGATTTTATGCTGTTTTATAGGTCCTCGCCCTGGCTACTCATCTGAATCTGAAGGACCTCATCGAAGTTGTCAGCTTACATCTGAAAGCTACGAAATGCCATTGGTTCCATAGGGTAAGTGAAAGCGAGAGAAGGAGAGAGAGAGCGAGAGAGATCGAGAGCGGGCGAGAAATGGTCATTTTTAGCCTTGCGCCGTCTGCGTCTCTGCCGTTTTCGACGCATTACCGCAATTTTACTCCATTAGATGCCTGAAGCCACTTTATGAAGAGGTAGTTGTTAAGTACGTAAGATTACTAATAACGTTTATAGGCAATCCAATGGCAAGCCAAGTACTTTGCCCGAATCTGGAAAGGGAGGGTATTTATGCATCTGAATGAGAGGTGGCTGAAGGAATGCTTTGAAGGAGTTATACAACAACTGGTAAGTCAGAGGGAGAGAGAGAGAGAAAGAGAGAGAGAGAGAGAGAGAGTGAGAGAACGAAAACGATTAAGTATTTCAAGGATGACGAGACGCTCATCGAAACGATTCTCGGCTGTGAACGGCTCCAAGTCGCGTTTTCTCGGTCTCGCAGCGAGGCGGCTTTTACCGTTCTGAACATGGTCAACGATATTCTGGACGTGGGAATGCAATACCTCATCCACTCTTTCCATTTGGTCATCACCAGCAAGAGTTTTGCAGCCCAAGGGAAGGTAAGTAGGGCAGTTTACGTCTTTAAGGGACGGAGACGGCATTTTTTGGCTATGGACTTTCCAAGTCATTAGCGGTCCGTTTAAAGTAAGAATCCCTTAAATTTCGGCCATAATACCGTTGTTTTTTAGGGTCTCGCCCTAAACCTGGGAATCCTCGAAGACATCCTCCCCACCCTGGTCCACAGCTTGTCCGCCGACGTCGCCATCAAGTCTTACCTGGGACTAGCTGACCTGCTGACCGAGATTCAAAGCGTCCCACCATCTCCAAAGAAGACTCTGTCGATTCCGATCGATGAGTGGAGCCCGGTAGGCAAAAAATGCCGTAAATTAGTGCTTCCTATATTTTATAGAGGTTCTACGTTCTCGTCCGTCGGCTCTACGAACTTGTTGATAAGCACCTGCTGCACTACGCCGCTTCGGTGGTCCGGGCGGAAGCTTGGAATTTGTTGAATGAAAGGGATCAAGTGCGGATAAGGGAGAGTGGGTTTTTGATTTCATAAAACAATAGAATTTCTATGCTCTCTCGCTCTCTCTTTCTCCTTATTCCTCTCTCACTCCTTATTTCTCTCTCTCTCTCTCTCTCTCTCTCTCTCTCTCTCTCCCGCCCTCTCAGACACACAAGCGACCACTCTGTCTTCACTCTCTCGCCCAATGTTTTCTCTCGCTCTCGCTCCCTCGCTTCTTCTAGCTCACTCTCTCTCAACCATACACTCTCTATCTCTCTATCACTCTCTCGTGATGTGGCTTTCTCTCTCTCCCTATCTCATTCTATCACTCTCGCCCTTCGTTCTCTCTCTCTGTTTCTCTCTTGCATTCGCTCGCTCTCTCTCTCTCACTCTCTCTCTCTCTCTCTCGCTTTCTAAATACTTTTTCCAGCTGGCATCTTCGTCGAAATGCGCCAACCAAAAGCCTCCATGCCGCGCTTCAGCAGCAACAATCGGGTACATAATTTTATTTTTTTTTGGTTCCGCCTTTTGGCTTACTGTGTGCCTGCCGCGATCAGTGGCTTCCTCGGGTCGTTTTTGTTTTCACTCTCCCTTGCTGAATCCCTAATTTGTTTACTTCTACATTTCTGCTAACCAACTCCATTTAAAGTGCCTTTTCTTTAGAAGAGCGCTCCCGGAAATACGGAAAATCCACAGGTTACTTATTAAAATTGTAGCTGCTATATGGATATTTTTCCCTTGTATTTTTTATACGTAGAACCTGGAGGTGTAAGGAGGTGCTTAGCGGAATTTTTTGGTCATTGCAATTAAATCAGCATTTTTCGTAGCGAAAAACGGCAATTACAACTTTATGGATTCCTGAAAATCTCATTTTTGCATCTGAAAATTCCGCCACATTCCTTCTCACGTCCAGATTGTGTGCAAAAATATACCTAGCGCTTGCCTGTAAATCCAAATTTTTTTCACTAATTTCTCCTTGAGCTCGAGTGTGCTTAAAATAGAGCATGAAGCGCCGCAAAAAATACCCAGAGAGCATGCTCTGTCCCAAATGGCTGCAAAATAATCTTTTACCCATTGATGGTATCGCTTTTGGTCCGTAGAAATTCTATTCTTTAGGCATACAAACGCAGTGCATCGGCTGGAGTGCAAATGGGCCATTTGTACACCCCGGAAAGGGGGAGGAGCCTGGAGCGGCACAAGCCGCTGACGATGATACAGCAAAAAGCTAGGGATCCTGAGTCGGAGCCGATTGAGGATGAGAAGGTGGGTGCGGAAGGGAGTACGAGCTAGGGCAGGCTAGCAGAGATTCTGGTGTGGTGTATTAAACGAGAGAGAACGAGAAAGAAAGAGAGAGGGTGAGAGCGAGAGAGATAGAATGAGAGAGCGAGAGTGAGCGTGAGATAGAGAGATCAATATGCCGAGACAGAGAGAGAGAGAGAGAGAGAGAGAGAGAGAGAGAGAGAGAGAGAGAGAGAGAGATAGAGAGAGAGAGGGCGAAAGTGATAGAGGGAAAGCGTGAGATGGAGCGCGATACACGTATCGGGACCGGGAGAGAGAGAGAAAAAAGAGAGAGAGAAAGCGAGAGAAAAATCGGGAGAGAGAAAGACAGGGAGAGAGAGGAGTAAAAGAGCGCAAAAGAAGGAGTGAGAGCGAGATAGTGAAAGCTGTAGAGATTGCTACGGTTTGCTGAGCTTGAGTTTTTGAATAGATCGTAACGGAGGACAAGAACAACCAAACAAAATCTAAAATTAATTTTCAGGAAGTCTTCGAAGAACCGAAACCGAGCACCAGCGCTGTAAAATCGCCAAAGATGGGCCAAGAAAACAAAACGACTCAACCGGCCGAGGCCAAGAAGCAAAGCCCAAGGCAACAGAGCCCCAGGAAGCCGCAGAGGCAGCCAACGCCTACGAAGGTAAGAAAACTTTATTGTACCTAGCAATAACTAACTGGTTTCAGGAAGAAAAGCCGCCTCAACCAGCAGAATCCGGAATTCCCAGACCGCGATCAAGCCGGAATTCATCCAGAGCAACTTCAAGAGAATCTACCCCAAGAACTGTGAAAGAAGTAACACCAAGAACACCAAGACCGGAAGCGAAAACCGAAGCCAAAGCTGAAGCTCCGGTCGAAAAACCAAAGCCAAAACAGCCAGATGCGGAAGTTAAGAAGCCGGCACCTCCAAAACCCGTCGAAATCGCGCCAGAACCCGAACCCAGCACCTCGAAGGGCCCGGAAATCGAAGCCATTGAAGCCAAGCCCGAAAGGGTCGAGAAGAAAGGAGCTGCAGCTGCTCAAACTGCTCAGAAACCGGCTACGAAATCAAAATCGCCGACAAAGAAGCGGATCCAGGATCTCGAAGAGGTTGGCCGGAAAAAATTGCACGGATTTATGGGGCGGGTGAAGAAGTTGTTTGGCAAGAATTGAATAGTGCATGCGGAAAGTTGGTGCTCAAAACTGATGATCAAGCTCAAAAATTGCTCAAAAAAATGTTCAAAATTGCTCAACTCAATCGGTTACGCTATAAAAAAACAAATCAAACTGCCCAAAAAAGGTAGGAAAATTATTTTTTTATCGTGAATCGAGCTTACAAAGAAATTACGAAAAATACTAAAAATGCTTCAAAACATCGATTGCAAAATGGAAAACGCATTAAATTCGGTTCAAAAGCGACAAAAAAGCCCATTTTCCAAATTCAGGCTAAAATTTGCTAAAAGTCGCTTGATCCAATCGATTACGTAACGATAAACGCGTTCCATAGTACTGGAAAGGAATATAACAAATATTTCTGGCTCGCTAAAGTTACTAAATGTAGCAGAACTCAATCGATTACGTAGTGAAAACAAGCTAAACAGTACCAAAAAAGCATCAAATTATCGATCAAAATTCTTGAATTATTCGTAGTTAGAAAAACCGGCAATTGTCTATGCTTATTCCCCAATTTTCAGCACAAAATGGAACGCCAAAACACGCACACCATCATCCACAACGATCCGGTGAGGACAGGTAAGCAAAAAAATCTGCATGCGGTAATTGAGCGCTTTTTAGCAAACCTTCCAGGCCCATCCCCGTTAAAAGACAATGGGGAAAAGCCAAAAAGCGTGGTGAAGCCGATGCCAAAAGCCGATCCACCATTGGCTGGGACTTCGAGGGTGGCAACTGTGCCGAAGCGGACTCCAACTACTGCTTCTGCTCCGGCTAAAAGTAATACTACCGCCGCGCCAAGTTCAACAAGGACTGGGATACCACAACCGAAGCCATCGGGGGAGGGTGATAACCGCTTCGACACCTCAACGACAGGGTCCAGCGCCGATCAAGGTAAGGCTTACTGTCCGTGCACATTTAAAGAGGCAGAGAGAGAGAGTGAGAGAGAGCGAGTGAGAGAGAGCGAGCGAGCGAGAGAGAGAGATAGAGAGAGGGAGAGAGCGCAAGAAAGAGAAAGAGAGAGGTCGAGAGAGAGCGAGCAACAGCGACATGGAGAGTCAGCGAGAGAGGAGAGGCGGATAGCCAAAGCGAGACCAGGAAATACAGTGGGTACTATAGCGGAATATGAAGCTCTCACACGCCCCTTAAACCGTCCATTTCCAGACCACTGCTTCCGCCGAGGCCAAGAAGCGTGCTGATGCCTCGCCACGGGCCCGAAGCCCCAGAATCCGGACACGAACTGCTAACCCAAATAACATTGAAAACTAGCAACATTTACCCCCCTACCCAATTAGCCAACTTTTAGGGTATCTATGATTCGGTTCACCCCTTTCTCTTTCTACTCACAAATTCACGAGCTTGAACTACAACCGATAGATCTCAAAATTGTACAAATATATGCAAATTTTCTTGGGTTCGATTACAGTACACTGTCCACTTTTTTGTGTGTTTCACGAGCCGAAGAACCTTGTGCGCTTCCTTCTATTGCTGGGTATAATTACCAAAAAAATGTATGCTTTATTTCTTTAATCTATCCCAATACAGATAAGTATTACACACAAACACACAGAATGGATGAGGGTTCGATATGGCCATTGTCGATATATTACCGCATTAATGGAGGACGGAAGAGAAACTAGGCGTATGGGCATGGCTCGTCGTCGCCGTGCTTCTGAAAAACTTCAATAAAATTGTTGAAGCGCTTGAGTTTATCCCTAAAGAAGCTCTAAGGATTGTCAAGAGGGATAGAGAGAGAGAGTGAGAGAGAGAGGGTAAGAGAGAGAGAGAGAGGGTAAGAGATTCCGTTAGAAACGGTTTTCCTACCTTGACACATTCATAGGCCTGTAGCTTCTTGTGCGAATCCCACTGTGACATCCCGCTCGACTCGACGACTCCTGAAAAATTCAATTTCCGGTCCCGTTAAACCCATTTTTTAAAATGTCCCTCATTAAAAATTAAAAAAGGGAGTAATTATCTGTGAATTCTTACCTGCCAAAGAGCACGGAATCTTTTCCCGATTCACGAAATGGTGTAAAAGACCTCTGGCCTTCTTCAACACCACTCGAGCATCCATGTGGTTGGCTAGGGAAGAGAAATAGAGCAAGATCTCGTCGTGCGGCAGTTTTTGCGAGATGATGTCGGGCCCTGAAGGTCAAATTAGGGATAAATGGATGAATGTTGTGGTTGCTTCGACTATCGAAGCCCGAGACAGTAAGACAGAGAGAGCGAGAGAGAGAGAGAAAGAGAGAGAGATAGAGAGAGATGAGATAGAAAGAGAGAGCGCGTAGATACGTCAAATTTTAGATAATTACCTACCGTAAATGGATACAATCGCGACACAAACGAACAGATGAAAGTATTGGGTACGGTATCGAACTAACCACCGCCTCCCAGATGTGAAGCGCATCAGATTCGGCAAATTCTCTCTAAAATCGAGATTGCATAAATTGATGGCTAGCCTGTCACGCTCCCTTTAATGCAAGCAAAATGTGTATAAAATACAGCTGTATGCAAAATAAAGTACGTGAAAACAAATTAGATCAGGACGCAGAATTTGAAATTGGGGCCATACCTTGAAAAAGAGCAGAATCCACCGGTGCACAAACATGAACTGCAACGAGTCACCACCCAGCTGTACAGAGGTAGCTGAACACCCAGGGACGAGGAGCTTGATGAGCTCAAGAAGGTATTCCTAGACTTAACATTGCCAGCGATAACATTATTTTTTACCAAATTCTGCTCCATCAGGCTTTCACTGACTTCGTTGAACAACGTCTGTTGGACCAGCCCGACGAAAACAACAGAACTCAGATTCATCTCTGGAGACTCCATCGTTAAATCCGAATCAAAAGATTACTTTTAATGTGCTGAGCAGAGGAGCCAGAAGGTCAGACATCCCCCGGGAATGTATCCAACATCTGGATACATGGCAGCGTAGTTCAGGAGGATATCTCGCAATTTATGGTTATATAATTTTAAGAGGCTTAAAGGATCTATTCTAGCCTTAAATCCTCCCAGATTTTTTGATACTCACTTTTTCGAGGGTATCTTGAACTTTTCGGAATTTTTATATTTGTCGCTTTGGTTTGGGCCATTTTGCCTGGTACGCCTAGTAATTGCCCGGTGTTTACAACTAAAAAATTCTTTATTACCAAATATCCACATTTTCAAAGGCTTGAAAGGTTCTCCGCAATCTTGCCCCGATTTTCCCAGTTTAAGGTGTGAGGTCTTTGCTAGCTTTACGTTCTTTTTATAGTTCTCGCCGTCGTTTTGAGTCATGCACTTTCCCCTAATGCGCCAAATTACATGACGTGTACGATTAGAGAAAGGCTCATTTCTACATACCTCATGATGTCGACGTTCGGGTTCTCATCCCCGCGAAGAATGGATTCTTCCGATCCGTCCTCACGACATCCTTCACTACCGTATTCTCAAGCTCCGTCCCAGTGCTTCGAGCTGGCCGCTTTCTTCAGTCTAAAAACAGATAAACTTTTAGGAAACAAAAAGTGCCAACCCTCTTCCTCTTAATATTCTGATATTCCAGGAACAAGTCATTTCTGATGGTTTCCCGCTGCTCCACTGTCGATTCCCATGGGTACACCCGGAGTAGAAGGGCCAGATTTCCTTTCGCAGATTCGGCTCCATTGAAGCAAAGTAGAGGGCCTGAAATTACAGGAATATTAACGCTATCGAATCTTTTTTGGTTCTGTCTGTAGACGCGTGCATACGCGTCTACGGTTTTTCTAAGGCTTGCACTAACGAACTGTAAGCGCGCGACGACGACAGAGTTGTCCTCTCCTAGCGCTACTACTAACCTTCCGGATGGTCTGACTATCATGGAATTGCGCCCTCGGCATTTTTGAACGTCTTCCAGTAATCCCAATGCACCCTCTCAAACAGCCCATCCTCCGGATCGAGCCTGTTCTTCTTCACGGCAGGCTGGCAAACAAGAGATGACGATCCGGGGCCGGGGAGGGGCTGCCCTAAACTCACGTTATAATCGCGTAATTGAAGCAGATTTGTCCGTATTTTAAAGGGACGGACAAGGTATGTCTATGCAATGCAACGTATGCAACGCACACGCGATGCGTTCATCCAGACTCCCAGAGCCGAAAGTGCCCAAAAGTTTTTTGCTATAACTTTTTTTAGCTTAAATTATTTGGGCTGTAATTCACAAGTTTTAGTATATTTTTGATGCGCTATTAAATGGCGTAATAAATCCTGATAAAATAGCGTAAATGGCAAAAAATCTTTAGAACTTCCGGGAGACGGTAAATTTAAAAGGCCGTTTGCGAGAGGACCGAACAATGCTTGGCACAGTTTTTCGACCTCTGTTTTTGACGGCACGAGTGAGCATAGTCAAATTAGTAGGGCCGCATAGTTTGAAAGTTTAAAAAGTTTATTTTTAGGGTTAAAATTGGAGTCAAAGCTGCCGACCGAAATTATCTCGAAAGTTACCGAACCAAATTGGCTGAAAAGTTGGCACAGTACCTAATTCTGGGATGCTGATCATTTCTCTAATACATCGAAAAGCACGAAAATGAGCGGAACATGGTTAAATCACGTACCCAAAACAGTTTTTCAGGTTTTGGATTTTACGGTTCTTTGGCGGTCCGTTATACATAACCTGAAGATAGCGCAAAAAATTCTACATCAAATGATGTAGTTTATACCGGGCCGACAGAAACCCTACTCTTGTTATGAAGCATGTACTGCAAGCAGTAACAGCCCCCAAAATTGGTCAAAATCCCGAAAAATGACCACCTTGGAAATCGAATAGCATCAAACCATATCTAGAGAACGAGCTGAGTCGATTGCAAAAAAGAGCAAAAAAGAAATTTGGCTTCGAATATAGGCTGAAATCCGGGGAGGAATCGAACTCCGACCCTTCGCCTGAAGCCCTCTGGGGCCGTGGTGGATTGCATGAGTGCTCGCCTACCAATCCAAGGGCTGCGCTAGTTCAATCCCAGCCCCCTTCAAAAGCAATATTTCTTTTTGCTCTTTTTGCAATGGACTCAGCTCGTTCTCAAGATATGTTTTGATAGAACTGGATTTCAAAATTGGTCATTTTTGAGGCTTTTGACCCATTTTGGGGCTGTTTTGCGCAGTAAATGCTTTATAGCAAGAGTAGGGTTACATGTTGGTCTGGTGGATAAAATACCTCATCTGATAGGTATAATTTTATGCGCATCTTTAAGGGTATTTTCAACGGACCGCCAAGAACCCGTAAAATACAAAAACCCTGAAAACTGCTTTGGGTACGTGATTTAGCCATGTTCCGCTCTAATTTTCGTGCTTTTCGATGTATTAGGAGAAATGATCAGCATCCCAAATTAGGTACTGTGACAACTTTTCAGCCAATTTGGGTCTAGTAACTTTCGAGATAATTTTTTGAGGGTCGGCAACTTTGACTCCAATTTTAACCCTAAAAATAAACTTTTTAAACTTTCAAAACTATGCGGCCCTACTAATTTGACTATGCTCTTCCCGATGCCGTCAAAAAAACAGGTCGAAAAACCGTGCCAAGCCATGTTTGGGTCTGTTCGGTGGCCTGCGGATCGCCTTTTTAAGTCTAGTCGAACAGCGAACCTAGCGAATTCTTTTTCAGGATCCATATCAACAAAGATTCCGGTCAAGCCTTGCATGTCCCTTTAAATCTCAAACTTGCGCTCTCTATTAATACCTCTTTCACCGATCTCGCCTTGATCGCCGACCATTGCTCAAAGAGTTGCGCCAGCTTGTCGAGCCCACCGTGGTGAAAGTGGAGAATTTTGTAGTGCGAGTCGTGGTGGCTGTGAAACAAGTAATCTCCAGCCTTTAGCTCCAGCTTCTTACCTATGACAAGCTGCCCTGACGTATTTTCCGGATTCGAGAAAACAGCCTCATCGTCCGTCGTGACATTTTCCAAAAGCAATTAAAATACTAAAAACGCTTTTAAAACCCACCCAAATTCACTGAAAATAGACTCGCTGAACTTGCGCGGCTGCTGAACATGGCTCGGCCTCTGGCAACGTCGACCGCGCCGTCGTCTGTTGACTTAAAATCGTTTTAAAGGGACGCGGAACGCAAAGGTTTTGTAGATTTCAGTCATAGTTTAAATCCAAACCTTCTTGATCCTTCAGAATCATATCGTGCCTGGTGGGGCGAACTGCTCGGGAGTGGCGGATAGGATGGTGGCACCTTACTTTGAGCTTTTCCGGATCGAGGCAAGTTCTGGAATTAGTATAGCTCTATTAATCTTGCTTTCTCTCTTTCCCTCCCCCTCTCTCTCTCTCTCTCTCTCTCTCTCTCTTTCTCTCGGCCTGGCCCCTATTGCGAAAAAGGCGTCTCACGATCATGTCGTCTCATTTAAAAAACGTATCATGGCTAAAATCCACCTCACTTTTCGGCTAGGTGTCGGTCTTATTAAAAATGCTCTTGCTCAAACAGCTCGGATTTTGATAGCATAGGAACTTTTTGACCTGCCCTCGCCTCCGTTGTTAGGAGTGTCGCGTAGCTGTCCAGCTCTAGTCGATGCAATGGGTAGATTTTTGGATTTTCCAGCACCTTTCAACTCAACATCACTAACCTTTCGGGTCCGCAACAGATTCATCACAGGAACTGCTACCCTCGTCTTTATCCTGAAAGCTCATCAGCCCCGGAGGTAGATTGCGAAGAGACAGACGTCGCATCCGACTGGACGGACTAAAAGGTGCAAATGTTCACATAGATCATAAAATTAGATTATTTCTACAGTTACTAAACACTCTTACACACATTCGGATGTACAAATCAAATATGCAAATCG
>CATQJA010001148.1:0-22777 GCA_958295435.1 Mesorhabditis spiculigera | reverse complement strand
TTTTTTTGTTGAACTCGTTTTACCGTTTTTCCAGCGTAGATGACGGTTCCGATCTAACTAGAGCGGTATATGGTCGATGAGGGGCTATTCATTATGCCTGCGGGCGGTCCTCATCCTATGCATCGTCTACTTTTTGCTCGGAATCTTTCGGAATTGTGAGTTTTGGCTTGGATTGGCTAAAGAACCGGCAAAAGAACCGGCTTCCGTCTTTTTAAAGGGACTGGCAAGGGGATGTATCGATTTTGAACCCATGAATTCTAGGGTCATCAGACGAATTGCCAAAAGACATCCCAGTTGAGGCGCCGCCAATCGCTAAAGGTAAGCTTAGTAGGGTTTTCGGGCAGATTTTACCAGAGGTTAAATTATATTTAATCTACGTTAAGTCCCTTTGTTTAAACTATGAAACTCCGAAAATTCTGAAAAATTAATATATTAGTTTAAATTCCATTAATATGAGCCATTTTTTAGAAAAGCCTCCCATCACCTCGCCTTCTGATGCGATCCCAGACAAATGGCGGGAGTACTGCCAATTTCTCGAGGATCCGATGCACGGCTGGGAAGGTGAGGCTTTGAAGGCTTGGCTGTGACGAGGCTTGGCTTAGGCTTGGCCAGGGCTTGGCTTAGGCTTGGCTTAGGCTTGGTTTAGACCTAGATTAGCTTTGACTTAGGCTTGGCTTAGGCTTGGCTTAAGCTTGACTTAGGCTTAGCTTAGGTTTGGCTTAGGCTTATGCTTAGACTTGGCTTAGGCTTGGCTTAGTCTCGGCTTAGGCTTGGCCAGGACTTGGCTTAGGCTTATGCTTAGACTTGGCTTAGGCTTATGCTTAGACTTGGCTTAGGCTTGGCTTAGTCTCGGCTTAGGCTTGGCTTAGGCTTGGCTTGGCTTAGGCTTGGCTTAGGCCTGGATTAGGCTTGCCTTAGGCTTGGCTTCAGCGTAGACTGAACTCTCAGGCTCATCAGAAAATTTAGGCCTCCTGAAACCTCGCTCCGGACGGCTAGGCAAAAATTTGAAGCTTCGGGGGCTCGTGGTTTTGACGAGACATGGCGAGCGGGCTGCACTTATCGAAGATGCGGAGCTGATGAAGACGACCTCTTGCGCCCCGTACCACGAAACGGATCGAGTAGCGTTCCGGAAATATAGACAGGTAAGGGAACGGCATTATAGGGACCAGGAAGTCCCAACAGCTACGCGACGCTCCAAATGACGAGTGAAAAGTTCATTCCATTTTATTCTACTGCCACTCTTTTTTTTTTGGGGGGGTAAAAATAAGCTCAGCACTCGCCACTTGGTGGCACTGGTTCATTAGCGGGGGGAATTCTGTCGATTTTTGCACTTCCAAGTCCCTTTAGGGAAGCATTTCCGACGAGATTGTTTTTTAAGCCTCAACGCGTCATTTTTCAGCTAATCACTTCGCCGTCATTTGAGGACTTTATGCAGCGTCATCCTACCCTGAGAAATGGCAACTACGGGATCATCCCACATCAGTACGTCACTCTTTCACTCTCACTTTCTGTTTTTTTTCTCGGCTTTCAAGTGCTTGACTTCTTCTCAATTTATTTTTTTACGGCGCAAAATATCTCCTGTTGCTTTCAATTTATCCATTTTTTTTCAGGTCGGCCTGCCAAGCCGGTCAGCTGACAGCGGAAGGAGCTCTGCAGCTCCATAGATTAGGGACATTTCTACATGGCAGATATTCGAATACCTCGCTATTTAAAGGTATAGAAAATACAATTTAAAGGCAATTTCAATACGCCCAAAAATCGACCCCGGACATCCGCTAGGTCTCGACAGCTCCGCCGAGCTCCGAATGACACCCAAAAACTCTTGATTTTTGCTCAAAATTCCGGACCAGCATGGCTAGAAACCCCGGTGGACTGGTGTCATTTAGTGTATCGCGTAGTCGTCGAGACCTAGCCTCTGATAGGGGTTGGTCCTAGACTTTCCAGGACCTTTAAAACCGGATAACAATACGTTTTTAGCCCCCCGAATCGAGGTATCGGCGATGACTACACCGTATAACCGGACGCTGCAGTCGTTGACCGGCGTTATTTCTGGGTTTTTATACCCTCAAAGGTATCGCTCACTCTCTCACTCTCTCTCTCTCTCTCTCCCTTTCTCTCTCTTTCTCTCTCTCTCTCTCTCTCAATCTCCCTCCCTCTCGCTCTTTCTCCCTCTCTTTCGCCTTCCTCTCCCCCTCTCTCTGTACCACTCTCTCACTCTCTCCCGCACCTTGCTACGACAGCTTGTGCTGACTTTTTCCTATTTTTCTCGTTTAGGGCCCAGCTCAACCGGATTTTGGTCAATTTTTCCGGAAACCACTTCCTATGTGCCGACGAGGAGGCCTATTGTAGATGCTCAAAAGCTGGCGATTGGCGAAAACAGTATGAGGAGGTACGGTTTTTCGCCATTTTTAAGTTAAAAATTTTTGCAGGAATACGCCCAATTCTTTAAACTGCGCTCCCCGGCCGACCTTCAGCGGAAATGTCAGCTTTTTAAAGAGCTACCGGCCACGAGAAGCTTTGTTGATCCCTGGCAATTTATGGATGCGTAGGTTTCCCAAATGATCTCTGCTAGCCTGCTCCTTCCATTCCCAAATGATCTCTGCTAGCCTGCCCCTTCCATTCCCAAATGATCTCTGCTAGCCTGCCCCTTCCATCTGCTAGCCTGCCCCTTCCATTCCCAAATGATCTCTGCTAGCCTGCCCCTTCCATCTGCTAGCCTGCCCCTTCCATTCCCAAATGATCTCTGCTAGCCTGCCCCTTCCATTCCCAAATGATCTCTGCTAGCCTGCCCCTTCCATTCCCAAATGATCTCTGCTAGCCTGCCCCTTCCATTCCCAAATGATCTCTGCTAGCCTGCCCCTTCCATCTGCTAGCCTGCCCCTTCCATTCCCAAATGATCTCTGCTAGCCTGCCCCTTCCATCTGCTAGCCTGCCCCTTCCATTCCCAAATGATCTCTGCTAGCCTGCCCCTTCCATTCCCAAATGATCTCTGCTAGCCTGCCCCTTCCATTCCCAAATGATCTCTGCTAGCCTGCCCCTTCCATCTGCTAGCCTGCTCCTTCCATTCCCAAATGATCTCTGCTAGCCTGCCCCTTCCATTCCCAAATGATCTCTGCTAGCCTGCCCCTTCCATCTGCTAGCCTGCCCCTTCCATTCCCAAATGATCTCTGCTAGCCTGCCCCTTCCATCTGCTAGCCTGCCCCTTCCATTCCCAAATGATCTCTGCTAGCCTGCCCCTTCCATTCCCAAATGATCTCTGCTAGCCTGCCCTTCCATTCCCAAATGATCTCTGCTAGCCTGCCCCTTCCATCTGCTAGCCTGCCCCTTCCATTCCCAAATGATCTCTGCTAGCCTGCCCCTTCCATCTGCTAGCCTGCCCCTTCCATTCCCAAATGATCTCTGCTAGCCTGCCCCTTCCATTCCCAAATGATCTCTGCTAGCCTGCCCCTTCCATTCCCAAATGATCTCTGCTAGCCTGCCCCTTCCATTCCCAAATGATCTCTGCTAGCCTGCCCCTTCCATCTGCTAGCCTGCCCCTTCCATTCCCAAATGATCTCTGCTAGCCTGCCCCTTCCATTCCCAAATGATCTCTGCTAGCCTGCCCCTTCCATCTGCTAGCCTGCCCCTTCCATTCCCAAATGATCTCTGCTAGCCTGCCCCTTCCATTCCCAAATGATCTCTGCTAGCCTGCCCCTTCCATCTGCTAGCCTGCCCCTTCCATTCCCAAATGATCTCTGCTAGCCTGCCCCTTCCATTCCCAAATGATCTCTGCTAGCCTGCCCCTTCCATCTGCTAGCCTGCCCCTTCCATTCCCAAATGATCTCTGCTAGCCTGCCCCTTCCATTCCCAAATGATCTCTGCTAGCCTGCCCCTTCCATTCCCAAATGATCTCTGCTAGCCTGCCCCTTCCATCTGCTAGCCTGCCCCTTCCATTCCCAAATGATCTCTGCTAGCCTGCCCCTTCCATTCCCAAATGATCTCTGCTAGCCTGCCCCTTCCATTCCCAAATGATCTCTGCTAGCCTGCCCCTTCCATCTGCTAGCCTGCCCCTTCCATTCCCAAATGATCTCTGCTAGCCTGCCCCTTCCATCTGCTAGCCTGCCCCTTCCATTCCCAAATGATCTCTGCTAGCCTGCCCCTTCCATTCCCAAATGATCTCTGCTAGCCTGCCCCTTCCATTCCCAAATGATCTCTGCTAGCCTGCCCCTTCCATCTGCTAGCCTGCCCCTTCCATTCCCAAATGATCTCTGCTAGCCTGCCCCTTCCATTCCCAAATGATCTCTGCTAGCCTGCCCCTTCCATTCCCAAATGATCTCTGCTAGCCTGCCCCTTCCATCTGCTAGCCTGCCCCTTCCATTCCCAAATGATCTCTGCTAGCCTGCCCCTTCCATTCCCAAATGATCTCTGCTAGCCTGCCCCTTCCATTCCCAAATGATCTCTGCTAGCCTGCCCCTTCCATCTGCTAGCCTGCCCCTTCCATTCCCAAATGATCTCTGCTAGCCTGCCCCTTCCATTCCCAAATGATCTCTGCTAGCCTGCCCCTTCCATTCCCAAATGATCTCTGCTAGCCTGCCCCTTCCATCTGCTAGCCTGCCCCTTCCATTCCCAAATGATCTCTGCTAGCCTGCCCCTTCCATCTGCTAGCCTGCCCTTCCATTCCCAAATGATCTCTGCTAGCCTGCCCTTCCATTCCCAAATGATCTCTGCTAGCCTGCCCCTTCCATTCCCAAATGATCTCTGCTAGCCTGCCCTTCCATTCCCAAATGATCTCTGCTAGCCTGCCCCTTCCATCTGCTAGCCTGCCCCTTCCATTCCCAAATGATCTCTGCTAGCCTGCCCCTTCCATTCCCAAATGATCTCTGCTAGCCTGCCCCTTCCATTCCCAAATGATCTCTGCTAGCCTGCCCCTTCCATCTGCTAGCCTGCCCCTTCCATTCCCAAATGATCTCTGCTAGCCTGCCCCTTCCATTCCCAAATGATCTCTGCTAGCCTGCCCCTTCCATCTGCTAGCCTGCCCCTTCCATTCCCAAATGATCTCTGCTAGCCTGCCCCTTCCATTCCCAAATGATCTCTGCTAGCCTGCCCCTTCCATTCCCAAATG
The DNA here is from genome assembly GCA_958295435.1 of Mesorhabditis spiculigera. Taxonomy (NCBI): domain Eukaryota; kingdom Metazoa; phylum Nematoda; class Chromadorea; order Rhabditida; family Rhabditidae; genus Mesorhabditis; species Mesorhabditis spiculigera. Next base: position 17,676 of record CATQJA010001148.1, on the reverse strand, counting down.
ATCTCTGCTAGCCTGCCCCTTCCATCTGCTAGCCTGCCCCTTCCATTCCCAAATGATCTCTGCTAGCCTGCCCCTTCCATTCCCAAATGATCTCTGCTAGCCTGCCCCTTCCATTCCCAAATGATCTCTGCTAGCCTGCCCCTTCCATTCCCAAATGATCTCTGCTAGCCTGCCCCTTCCATCTGCTAGCCTGCCCCTTCCATTCCCAAATGATCTCTGCTAGCCTGCCCCTTCCATTCCCAAATGATCTCTGCTAGCCTGCCCCTTCCATCTGCTAGCCTGCCCCTTCCATTCCCAAATGATCTCTGCTAGCCTGCCCCTTCCATTCCCAAATGATCTCTGCTAGCCTGCCCCTTCCATTCCCAAATGATCTCTGCTAGCCTGCCCCTTCCATTCCCAAATGATCTCTGCTAGCCTGCCCCTTCCATCTGCTAGCCTGCCCCTTCCATTCCCAAATGATCTCTGCTAGCCTGCCCCTTCCATTCCCAAATGATCTCTGCTAGCCTGCCCCTTCCATTCCCAAATGATCTCTGCTAGTCAGCCCCTTCCATTCCCAAATGATCTCTGCTAGTCTGCCCCTTCCATTCCCAAATGACCTCTCACAGCGGCCCGGCCCCTAATAAAACGTCCGGTAGCTCTGGAAAGGAGGGAAGACCGCAACGCGTGCGATAGACGCGTCGCGCAATTGCGAAAGCTGGCCTGCGCGGCTAAAAACCGGTTGCTATTCCGCGCACCGCACGCGTGAAAAACACGCACAGTACGCCCTTTCCCTTGAGCCATCTGGACCGAACCCATGGGCGGTTGTGCTCTGCTAGCTTCCGATATCCGATTACGACACCCATTTCAGGATGGTTGGGTTCTACATTTGCCGGCGTGAGAATTTACCCTGTGACGCACGAGGGGACTGTGTTTCATATGGATTGATGGATGAGGTGAGAGAAACAGAGATAGAGAAAGAGAGAGAGAGAGAGGGGGGAAGAGAGAGAAAGAGATAGAGAGAGAGAAAGAGAGAGAGAGCATGACTCACGATACAACGCATCGCTATTTTTTACAGATTTATGCCGAGACGACGAGAAGAGGCGAGCAAATGTTCATCGACGGACCGAATTACATTGCGCAGAGGGTGCAACTGGCTGAGGCGAATAGTGTCATCGGTAAGGAAATGCGCCTTTCGCTCAGTCTCTCTCTATCTCGCTCTCTCTCTCTCTCTCTCTCTCTCTCTCTCTTCTGTCTAAATTGCATTTCATTCTAGGAAAATGGCTCCACGTAATCGAAGCCCTTCAAAAAGATCCGGAAGTCAGCCAGATTAAGGTATATTTTTGGAAATGCGAGGATTTTGGGTTTTTGTGTTTTAGCTCCTTTCTGCCCACGACTCGACACTGGGCCCACTACTTCGTGTACTCCGCATTTTGCCCCAAGATCCGCCCAGATACGCCAGTAGGGTAGTTTTGGAGGTGAGGTTCTCTCTTTCTCTCTCTCTCTCTCACTCTCTCTCCCTCCCCTTTCACTCTCTCGCGCTCTCTCTCGTCTCTCTCTCTCGCTCTCTCTCACACACACACTCACTCTAAATTCAAATTTCAGGTCTACTCCGATCCTAGCAATGCCCTATACTTCCGGCTGCTATTTAATGGGGAGGTATTCACAGAAAAGGTCGGTGAAGGACACCTTAAAGAGTGGATAAAGCGTAATAATCGACCCTTCCCTCGAATAGGTCTAGTTTATAATAGACTTTCCCTATTTATAGACTTCCGGTATAAATATGCCCCTTTCAGCTCCCGTTTTGCCGCGAAAATTCGAGCGATGGCCTGTGTGCCGTCGAGGAGCTGGAGAATTTCTACAAAGCCGGACTCTGGAAGCTGAGCAAAGAGTTTTCGAGCTTCCGGACTCTTTGCGGGACTTGAGAAATATACCCTTAATCGCTCGAAAAAGTATCCAAAATTTCCGATTTTATGCTTTTAAGGAATTTCGAAAATTTAATTTTTTATGCATTTTAATTTTTCTATTTTTGTGTCCAGATATATGCAAAAAAGCGCATTTTAGGGTTTATCCTTTTAATGTTAATTTGCTATCCAAAAAACCTTACCTTTAGAAACTTTTAAACAACGCGTTTTTCGTTTATTTTTATTTTTTAGCACTTTCTGAAAAATTACAGTTATTTATTTCTTTATTTATTGTTTATTTATTCCTTCTATTTTGTACCCAATTTGCATATTAAATCTAACATTTTATCACCCCCGATTCCGATGCATTACGGCTCTACAGAACGTTGTGATAGTGCGCGTTGCGTAGCGCTACGGGTCGACCCCCCAGAAATGGCATATGGTGACAAGAATAAATCTATTTATTGTTTTTTTTTTGTTTTTGCTACCGTATTTTTATTGGTTTTTTGTGGCCAATACGTATTTATTAAATTTTATAATTATTATTTTAGGTAAATTTAGCAGTTTTTAGATTTTTCTCTTGCATGGCAGATCGGCCACCTGCTGGCAGGCTGCCAAACGGGCATACGGTAGAACCGGGGCCGAGTTGCAGGACCAAGGAGACGGTGGGTTATTCAGATATCGAAAAATGACAACTATAAAAAAATCAGATAAAAATTACGGTAACTAAAAAGTCAAAAAATTCGCTTGGTGAAACTTTGCATTACTTCATTTCATTTTTTTCAATTTTTTTCGATTTTTTCGACTCGATTCGAAAAAAATTAAATACGAAAGAATCAGAAAAACTGACAGTAGCCAAAAATCCCAAAAAATGCGATTTTTCGAAAAATTTTAGAATTTCGTTTTTGCTATTTTTCGACCCTTAAAAAACCTGTATTTTTTGGGCAAAATGAGGATGAATTACCATTTCAAAATATCGTAAATAAAAATACAACCTAAATACTCTAGATGAAAACCATTAAAACTATTGAGTATTTGGTATCAATGAGAATCGACATTTTTCGAGTTCTCGATTTATCCGCATTTTTAGGACTACTTCTACGATACTGACTCCGACGATGAGCTGCCAGGGAGTTCAAAATTACAAAAAGACGAAAAAGAAGAAGAGCAGGAGGAGGGATGGCTGAACTCCGCGAAAAAGTGCGTCAAATTAATATCCATTCAATTTTATTTTTTATTTTTTCCTATCGATGTTTTATTACAGGGCTGGCCGACATATTCTGTCAAAATGGAAAAATGGAGATCCGCCCGACCCGAAGAAGGAGACGGTCAAGGTGAGAGAGACAGAGAGAGAGAGAAATCGAGAGAGAGATAGAGAGAGAGAGAGAGAGAGAAAGCGAGAGAAAAAGAGAGATAGAGATAGAGCAATCGAGAGAAAGAGAAAGCGAGAGAGAAAGAGAGTGAGAGAGAGAGAGAGCGATTTTCTGAATTTTCAGAGCCGAATCTGGAACGCCTGGAATAACGTCAAATACTCATCAGCACTGCGGATTGACGAGTCGATGAATTATGGGGGAGAACATCCGATATTACTGCTCGGGGAGCAGTATTTTCCGGAAACATTTGGTAGGTATTTCTTTCTCTCGCTTTCTCTCTCTCTCTCTCCCTGTCTCTCTCACTCTATCGCTCTGCCACTCCCTCTCGACCTCTCTCTCTCACGCTTTCTCTCTCTCTCTCTCTCTCTCTCTCTCTCTCTCTCTTTCTCTCTCTCTCGCAATCCACTCGTTTTCAGAACCCGACCAAAGCTTCAACGACTTCTACCGTGATTACTACTCGAGAATCTGGCTGACATATCGTATCGGATTTGAGCCACTGGAGGGGACTACGGTAGGTGGAGCGCATTGTAGGAAACCCAGGTTTTTAGCTGCGAACCGACTGTGGTTGGGGCTGTATGCTGAGAACTGGGCAAATGATGGTGGCACAAGCGCTGCTTTTATTAAGACATGGCAGAAGTAAGTTAGAGAGAAAGAGAGAGCGAGAGAGAGAGAGAGAGAGAGACAGAGGGAGAAAGAGAAAGAGAGAGCGAGGGAGATAGAGAGCGTCAGAGACAGAGAGAGAGAGAGAGAGAGAGAGAGAGAGAGAGAGAGAGAGAGAGAGACGAGAGAGAGAGAGGCGAGAGAGAGAGGCGAGAGAGAGAGAGAGGCGAGAGAGAGACAGAGAGAGAGAGAGAGAGAGAGAGAGAGAGAGAGAGAGAGAGAAAAGAGATAGTGAGAAATAGTAACTTTCTACTTAACTTCTCCAGATTGGCGTTGGAACCTCCGTGGCGTCCCCTTCCAGGGCCAAACCCCTACCCTGGCCCTAGAACACTACGAAATTCTCCGCCTTTTCGAGGATCAACCCATGGCACCTTTAGGTATTCAAACCCTTGTAAATTCCCGTAACACCCTCAAAATTAAGGTATCCACCGCCTGATCAGCTTTTGTGAAAATCCACAAACATCAGCCGGATCTTGGTTTACGCCCAGTGAAGCGCTGGGGTTGTTAAAGTAAGTTAAAAGGAGGGCAGGCTAGCAGAGACCATTTGCGGGATCCGCCAAAATTCCGAAAGGACCACTGCAAAGTATACGTTTCAATAACTATCGTGATTTTGCGCAAAATCGTGATCCAGATCGAGACCGGGCCAGCTAACAGAGAGTTTCGCGGATACCTTAAAAAAAATTCCGCAATAGTCCCTGCTAGATCGCCTAAAGCATTTTCTAACGTCAGCAACAAGACTGAATTTAGAATTGCATAATTTATCTTGTATTTTTTTAGAAAAGCCATCACCTCATCGACGTCGTCGCTAACCGCCGGTCTGGCTGTTGTCGTTTGCGTTGATGGTTCTCTGATCGTTCCTGTAGTGGAACGAGAGACAAGGGACTGGACAAGACCGCTACTACTATTTATTTGCGTACGACTAGGGGCCCATTCCGTTAATAAGGTGGGTATAGCGACGCTAAACTACGTATCGATACTACAAACTACAACCTGCAAATTTTAAGCTCCCGACAAACCTAAAAACCCTCGATTTTTTAGGTCTACAACCGTCACCTCGAATTCCTGCTTTCAATGCCAAACTCGCTAGGGATTGGAGGCGGAAAACCCAACCATTCCACCTACTTCATCGGGCATTATCATGGCGTAAGCGATTGTACCTGGAAAAAGACAGAAAAATTTAGCAACTAATTTATCTGGACCCGCACGTCAGCCACCAGTACGTGCCGCTGGAAAAAGAGCTCGACGACGGCTCGCCGAAACAGAAGCGGAAACACAAGGTAAAAAGCTGGGCCAAAAAAGCGCTTCCTCAAGGATCTTTGCTAGTTTGCCGCGCAAAAATGTCAGCAAATTAGCTAAAATAAATACCCTCAATTTTTGCTAGTTTGCCCTAAATTTGCGCGTATAAATCCCCGAAAAAATGAAATGTGATTGCTAAAACCTCAAAGCCCCCAAAAAACGTAAAAATTTGGATGAAGAACCACGCTTCCTCAAGGATTTTCGCTAGTTTGCCTCATAAAAAATTTCAGAAACCTAGAACGAAAAGGAAGAGCCTACTCCGCAAGGATCTTTGCTAGTTTGCCCTAGCTGCTCGCGCAAAAGTGACAGCAAAATCCCGAAAAACGCAACGAGAAAGCTAAAACATCTCCAATCTCCAAAAAGAAACGCGCTGAACGGTCTCTGCTAGCCTGCTCTCAGTCCCAACCGATCAAAATCCTCAAAATTCCTGCTAGCTTGCTTTTCGAGGTTGCAGGCGAATCTAAAAAACCCATTTTTAGCCCTTCTCCTCGTTCCATTGCCGACTACTCTCCAAAATGCCAATCTCATCCATCGATCCCTCGTGCGCCGTCGGCTTTCTGATGCGCAACAAGGACGAATTCGAGGAGTCGATGCGATATTTGAATCTGGTAGCCTAAAAAACGCTCAAAGATAACTTTCCCCCTTCAGAACCAAGTGATCGACGTGGAGCTGGGTTCAAATCTCGGGTCAAAGCGTACAAAAGATCCACTATTCACCGTGATGCACGAGGAGCCAAAAACGATGAGTCCTAGGGCAAGTTATTATTTCAAAATGGCCTCAATTCTGCTGCAAAAAAAAAACACTTTGAAATGTTAGAAAGCTTTTCCAGCACGAACAGTCCTCAATTTCGACCAACCTACTCCCAAAAACGCTTTTTCATGTGAAAAACTATACTTTTTTAAGGAAAAAGCCCAAGAATGGTTTAAAAACGTCAAAACACCAAATAAAATCTAAAAAACTCTAATTTTCCAGGAGGCCACCGAATTCGAGCGAAAGCAGGCGGCCGACCACGGATTTGAACTCTTGTAAAAAACTAAAAGAATATTATTACATTTTTCTATAGTTTTATGCCCTTCTGCGATAGTTTTACACCTATACATCTTTCAAAGATTCTATGAAGCTATTGGATGTGCCTTTCCCCCACCAAAATATAAATGCCTTCACGCAAAAACTGTTTATTATCGCAAAAAGCAAGGCAACGTGAAAATGGCTTCATCACAGATCGGGGGAGAACATGCACAAGTCGTGGGGACCGGTATTTTGGGGGAGTTTATACATTGAGGGGGAAATCTCCTCAAAATGGCAAATTGAAAGAGTAAAAACAAGTACAGAGCACAGTATTGAGCGGAAATGAGGTAAATTCAAGTAGCAAAAGGACTAGCGGGTAAATCTAGAAATTATTACAAAGAAGGTGTAGTGGCGCGAGAATTAGTGCAGCTTCTCGTGGACAGATTTGTCGTACGGCAAATGGCGTTGTTCGACTTGATCGAGGAGGAAGAAGACAGCACGCGTCGCCTAAATAGGAAATTTTCGATAGTTGATTATATGCTAAAAACAGGGTTCTTTGGCATTATCGGGGGAGGGGGGGGCGTTTCCGCTCACAAAACACAGTGAAAACAGTTTTTTTTGTTAGAGAAAACCTAGAACCTATAGAAACTACGGTTTTTTTGCAATATCGGGGGCCGACATTTTCCCATTAGTCCAGCAATGCCTAGTAGCATCATAGTTATAGTAAGTATTTCAATAGTGCTTTAACAAAAGTTAACTATATTTTAAGCGGAAAAGCAATTAAAAATGGCCCTGAAAAATTTTGGTCGAAAATCGGCGACCATTTTTTTGATCAAAATTGGCAACGATTTAGCGCTTAGGATAGTAAAAGCAGCGTAGAAACACTTTATCTATGTCTATTAGAAAAATTTAATAGATAAAGTGAAATAATAAAGTGTCCCCCCGTTAATGTGAAAGAACCGAAAAAGCTTGAGTTTGATCCCCCGATAATGCGAAAGCACCAGCTAAAGAAAGAGATCTATCAAATATTAATATGAAACATACCTTTGTGATGAAGAAGGCGCCTGCGATGCAGAAGATGAACGTCGGCACGAACCAGGCCAGGCAGAAGATGAGCGCGGATGCTAAAAAAGTTGAAATATGCCAAAATGTCATACTTTGAACGATGAAGGCGATCCCGAAATTGACGATGAGCGTCGTGGCGATGGTGGCGACGAAGAAGATGGACGGGACGGCGACCAGCGAGGCGAACACGGTGAAGAAGAGCGGATCGGCGGGCAGCTCGATGTGCAGACTGCGCGGCCACGCTTCCCTCAACCCGAACGTCTCCAGAGTGCCCATTCTGAAAAATCAAGAAATTTTTTGTATAGCAAATTTAAAGAAAATGGAAAACAAAAACAAATAAAAGCCCAGGATTTCAGGATTTTTCCATATTACACCTATATCCTATTTACGATTTCCGTCCATTGGAGCAAACGGAATCAGTTACGCGACGAAAATCAACCGAGAAAATTTTTTTGTACGGCTTTTCTTCTATTTTTTATTTTCTTTACTTTGAATAGATTTCACATATATCAAAATTTAATTAAAGAACACGATACAAATATGAGCTCATAAAGTGACCAAGAATTTCCGAAAGGCCAGCTTTTCCGCAGCGTCCCGAAAAAAGTTATGAAAAAGGCGACCAAAGCGAAATTGAGTAGCACCAATGGATTATCGCCGGGCAGACAGAAACTGCTGAACCAGGCTCAATGGCGATATGGGTGTTTGGGATCGATTTGTGTGTGCTAGGCCCGCAAATAACAATGGCAAACGGCGTGGAAAAGGGGTGGGAGGGCGGGTGGACCGGGGGCGAGGCAAAACAAGCTTTCTCGAGTGATGTTTTGCGCTGGGAACTGTCGAAATTGTAACCTGAGAAAGTACTTTTCAGGCTTACGACGATAGGCACGTCAGGGGCGTTTAGAAGCGAAAAGTGGGGGCTTGGATTTGGTTGGGGTGGAGAAGGAAAAGACGATTTGCTAGATTTGCAGATTAAACTTTGAGTGCTCCATCTTTTTTATAACATAGATTTACGAGAGTTTAATCATTACTCTAATGGGCTGAAAAAATCAATTTTCAAACGTTTCAGTATTTTATCAAAGGTTTTACGGCGCTACTTCAGTTTGCTGGCCCCACTTATATATGGCCAAAACCTCATTTTTCTGGTTCAGTTTTTTGCGCTGATTACGGAAAACACTATCCCAGCCCACGAAAATGCGATTTAGTAAAACAATTTAATTGGAAAGTCGGGAAAATTCCATTTTACGGCGGTCGCGTAAAAGGAGCCTTTTTGTGGTTTTTTAATTAAATAATGGCCAAAAACGGGTTTATCATGAATAAAGTCAGCCAGTAGCATTGTCAGGCAAGGCGGGCCGTCGCTTCGGATGGGCTGCCGCTCCACTCTTTCGAAATCGGGGCGCCTGGCCGCTTCGCGCCTCGGGCGCCCCGATTTCCGAAACCCTGTACGAGCTCGCACCCATCCGAAGCGACTAGGCCCCGGGGTGGCACGAAGCCTTATTTTTAGGAAAAAAAGCGGATGCAATCGCTCAGCCTCGTTGGAAAAAGCTTTTCCACTGTTTTATAGGCCTCCCGCATCAAAACACCGGGTTGACCCCCTTTAAAAACTCAAACCAGAAAAATCGAAAATCAAGTGTTTTCTCCCCTCAAAATTCACGATTTCATTTTCGTGGGCTGGGATAGTGTTTTCCGTAATCAGCGCAAAAAACTGAACCAGAAAAATGAGGTTTTGGCCATATATAAGTGGGGCCAGCAAACTGAAGTAGCGCCGGTTTTACTACCATTGTATCAGTTATCGTTGATTTTAGGAAAATATAACCGGGTCCAAAAGATCGAAAGATGCTTTTCGCGATACGTCGATAGAATGAATGCTATATTTATATTCCTAAAGGGCCAGTGAAGCCATTTTCAGGCTCAAAACCCTTCCGACTTTCTTGTCCCTTTAGCCCATCCTATCTGCTTGCTATTGCACGCTCCACCAGCTGTTTGCCCTTCTTTCCCAAAGCCGGGGGGCTAGACACGCAGCGGCGTATAAGGTATCACCCTTGGCATGAAATCAAGTGATTCATCTTTCTTTCAAATCGGCGTTTATGCAACGAATTTTCTTGCAGAGGTCTCTGGGCGTTAAAAATTGATTTTGAAAGTTATCGGTTGAATTTTCGCAATCGATCGTTCGTCTCAACGACAAAGCTAATGATCGTCAAAGTAATCAGCTTTTTTTCAGGGTAGCCATGTCGGCCGACCAGTCGATCGAGAAGGCCAAGGTGCTGATGAAGCGGGCGATCGACCTGGACCGGGACGGCCGGCACGAGGATGCGGCCGACGTCTACATGGACGGCGCGCAGGCGCTGCTCACCGCCTCCGGGCTGATGGCCGAGGGCGACGCGCGGCGGGAGGCGATACGAGCAAAGTGCGTTTGTGCTTTTCTAAAAAAAAACTGGCGAATTTGCGTTCCGGTAATCCGGATGTGAAAAAGAATTGCAAATTTTCGGGATTGAAAACAGATGTTAAACCGTAAATTTTGAGAACAAGCTCAGGAAACCATCGATTCAATTAAAAAAGCGAATTATAAAAGGTTGAATTTACAAAAAAAGTTTATTTTTAAGATTTTTTGCCGGATTCTTGTTTGTAGAAAATACAAATCATGAAAATTAGCGTTTTTATGGATTGCTAGATGTCTTGTCAAACTTTGAAAGCCCTTAACTAAGCTAGGTGTAACAAAGCAACCTTTAAAATCACTCTGGAGTCAACCTAAACTTATCAAAACCCTTTTTCAGAGCCCAAGACTGCCTCGACCGCGCCGAGAAGCTAAAACCGCGCCGTAGCCTCAAAGTCATCGAGGCCAAGCAGCGCCGTATCGTCGCCGGCTCGACGGGCCATGGCTACGATCGAATCTTCGGCGATTACCTCAACGATCGACTGACCAAGGTCGAGGTGTTCGACGCCTACATCTCGGCCCACCACCAGATCATCAACTTTCTGCGCTTCTGCGAGCTGGTCGTGCTCCGGGCGCCGAGTTGCAAGACGATATCGCTCACGACGGGCGCCGCAGAGAAGAGCCAAGGCGCCGAAGGGCTGGCCGGGATTCGGGAAAGTCTCGCGAAATATAAGGTGAAGCTCGAGGTGAACTACTCGGCGACGATTCACGATCGGGAGATCCGCTTTGACAATGGGTGGATAGTGAAGATCGGGCGCGGGCTCGACTATTTTCAACGGCTCGACCGCTATTCCATCGGGTTCCACGAGCAAAATCTACGGCCGTGCCACGAGACGACGATTGATGTGTTGCGGCTCGATCTCAACGGATAATGATGTTTTTATGCGTTTTTAAGCCAAACCCTTAGTTTTAATATTGATAATGCAACGATAAGGCGTGGAATTTGCTATCTTTGTAAAGTTTTTACTTCTTTTAGGCTTTAAATTTGTTAATTTCTGATTTTATTCTTTTATTGGTTTAACAATCTTTCGGTATATTTTAAGTCCGGTCAAATTTTAGTTTTAGTAACGATAATGTCACGATCAAAGTCGGATTTGCTATTTTCATCAGTTTTTACTTCTTCTTCACGGGGCTTCTTTCCTCTAATTGTGATTTTTGCGGGGTCCTGTTACCTACGGTTGTTTCTACCCATTTCTTGCCACTTTTAGAGGATTTTTTGACTTTTCTAGACGTATTAGTCAAATTAACAGTGATATAATAATCATATCTACCTTGTTTTATATATATAAATTTCTCCTGTCTTTGTAAATAATTGCTCCTACTATTTGACGAAATTCCTATCTTGACGGGTCGCCTGTGCGGTGATTTCCTTGGTTATTTGCCATGGCCGGCCATCGGCGAATCTACTTCTCTGTACATTTCTGTATCTCTTTTTTTGTGCTAATTTCTCGGATAAATCTCGGTATTTCCAGGGAGAATCATGGAGTTCCTGTTCGGCCGCCGGAAGACGCCCGCCGAGCTGCTCCGGCAAAACCAGCGGGCCCTCAACAAGGTACGAATCTTTTTTGCGGCCTAAATTAGGAAGTTCTAGGCAATTCGCGAGCTCGACCGCGAGAAGAGCCGCATGGAGATGCAGGAGAAGAAGGTGATCGCCGAGATCAAGAAGATGGCCAAGATGAACCAGATGGTAAAAAATTAGTGGATTAATATAAACTTTAAGATTGAGACTTTAAATTTGAACTTTAGAAGAATTTTGTTCAGTCACTTTTTCCTTAGAATATTTCCAAAATGTTGATAGAGAAAGCGTTTCTGCGCTGCTTTTAGGTGTCCCTAAACGTAAAAACTACGATTTAAAAAAAACCGAAATATATAGATGTTTCGACAAAGATTTTAACGTAAAAAGTAGATAAACTATTTCTACAGGCTTTTTACTATCCTAAAGCGTGAAATTTACAGATTTTATTAAAAGTCTGTAAATTAGCCCCCGATTACGCGAGTCTCGTTGTTTTTAACATATATTTTTTGCAGGATTCGGTGAAAGTGATGGCCAAGGACCTCGTCCGCACGCGGCGCTATATCAAGAAGTTTATAGTGATGAAGGCGAATATTCAGGTTTAAGTTTTTTCGATACCTAGACTTTAATTTTTAGGCAGTATCGCTGAAAGTGCAAACGCTGAAGAGCCAGGACGCGATGGCGCAGGCGATGAAGGGCGTGACGAAGGCGATGCGCAGTATGAATAAACAGGTTTTCGATATAAGGAAAGTTCATAACTTTTTCTGTGTTTAGATGAACCTCCCGCAAATCCAGCAGATCATGATGGAGTTCGAGAAGCAGAGCGAAATCATGGACATGAAGGTAAACGGCACAGTTTTTGATTTTTAAGCCAAATCTTTCTAGGAAGAAATCATGGGCGACGCGATTGATGATGCGCTCGGAGACGCGGAAGACGATGAGGAGAGCGAGGGCATCGTTAATCAGGTATATTTATTTTTAAAAAGCTCAAAGATTGCAAGTACATTTCTGTTTTTGTCGTTTGTAGTGCTTTTCTTTATTTTCTCGCGGATCTCACCATTTTTCAAATTTAGACACCAAGCAAAGAGCGAATATTTTCGGATATTTTGGCCTCTATCCCATTTAGGTTTTGAGAATTGAGCGAAATTTATATCGTTTCGAAAGTGCACCGTAATTGTTGAAATTGCATTGGCGCAATGAGAATCAATTTCGCGAAATATACTGGCAATTTGAGAGCAATTTTCAACCTATTTCTGAGATATAAATTCGCTTATTTAGATCCTCGACGAGCTCGGCATCCAGATGGGCGAAGAACTCGGCGGACTGCCGGCCCCGGGTGGAAAGGTGAGCTTTTTTAACGAGACCCTTGACGTTTTTTAGTGGTGCAGCGCTTTAAAAAAATTTTTTCCAATTTGTCGTTCGGATTTTCATTTTCGAACAAATCCTTGGAACGGGTCATTTTGAAAACTAAGAGCTAAAAAAAATGCTTCGAACGGTTTTAAAATTTTCAGCGCCCTAAACCGATTTTTTTTTCAGATTGGCACCGCAACGGGAGCAGCGGCAGCACGACAGCCGGTGGCGGCGGGCGGAAGCGGAGGCGGAGCGGCCGGTGGCGCGGGGCACGACATCGACGACGATCTGCAGGCCAGGCTGGACCAGTTGAGGCGAGAGTAACCGGTTGGTTTTTTCGGCGTTGCTTATGCTCTTTTTTTGCCGCTTTGTTCCGCGTTTGACAGTTTTAATCGCGCTAGAAGTTCAAATCGGGATTGAAAATGACTTTACTTAGTTTTTAATTTAGTTTATTTTAGAAAAAATGACGTTTCGAAAACAGCATAGTAACTTTTGGAAATAGAAAATTTTCCACCCCCGTTAAGCAACCTGTACCGATTTTTGGCTTTGAAATATCCAAAAACAGTCCCAAGCACGTTAAAAAATTGTGAAAAACACTTTTGCCACTTTTTCGACCTCCCACTCACAAACTAAAAATTTTATTTTCTATTTTTCCCGGTAATAAAAATGTAATATAAATATTTATAGAATTTTATTACGCGATTTTAGTTCCAACCCGCTCACCACGCCGCCCTCTACTCAATTCACACCGCAAAACGACAAAACAAAATATTCTGCCCACCACTCGTCACTACTGTACGTACATTGTATTGCCCTGTACTCCTCCACCTCCTCGTCTCGGATTTGTATTCTACGTGTGCCTGTGATTTCAAGCCGCTGAATTTTAAACCCCCGTCCCCCCCGTACCGTACTTGTACCCCGGATTTTGGAATGTTTTTCTCGTTTCTGTTTTTTGCGCTCTCGAATATACGGTACTTCATGGTATTTGCGAAAATACACGAAATGATTTTGTATGATTTTTTCTTTTTGCTAATTCGAGTACTGTAACTGGGTTCACGTTTTATTAAGTGCGGTGGAGAAAGAATAGAAATCCGACAATCTTGCTTCTTAAATTTCGCTTTTAATCTGGATTTAATTCGGGCGTGATTTTTATGCATTTATTTTTCTTTTTTTTGCACTTTCTATATACGGTATTTAATGGTATATATTTATTAAAAACACGAATTTATTAACAATACATGATACAGTAGGGGTGCCTCATTATATATATTGACTCGTAATTTTGGGTGAATTTCTTAGGTTTGATTAGTTTTTTTTGGTGTTTATACTACTGTAACTGGGCGAAATTTTAGATAACTGAAGCTGGAAAGTAGAATTTTGAAAAATGCCTTTAATAGAAAGTAACATTAAAATTATAGAAAACGATATGAGTTAGAGCTCATTGGTGAGGGAGGAGGAGATTTTTGGTGTGTGGTGGCGTGGTGCGGATTTTGGCCCATTTTCGGTGGGTGGACCCGTGTTGGGGAAGCCGTCCGGGCGGTAGATGAACACTACGACCTAGCGCGGCTCGTTCAGCATCTGAAAATAGGGGGTATTGCACGTTTCATTATAGATTTTCGATTTAGCCTCTCAGAATCGTTCCGTTTCCTCAAAGAGTCGCTGCTAGCCTGCCCCTTCCATTCCCAAATGATCTCTGCTAGCCTGCCCCTTCCATTCCCAAATGATCTCTGCTAGCCTGCCCCTTCCATTCCAAAATGATCTCTCGTAATTAGTCAAAACTCGTACCCATGGCGCATGCTGCTGGCATTGGTCGATGGTTGTATAGTGTGAATCGGGGGCAGTGGTCCTTGATGGGCCAGCTGTTGCTGCTGTACTTGTTGCTGCAGTTGGGTGGGCGGTTGAATAGCCGCCGTGGTGGTGGAGGGGGTGTTGTTGTTGTGGGATGTAGTGTTGCTGCTGCTGCTGTTGTTGACCGCCATATTGCAGTTGGGTGTCATTTGGAGCCCCGTGGACGCCGGGGTCGTAGTGGAGAAGGTCGCTGAAAAAAAAATAGTTTATTTAAGGCAATTTCTAGCAGTTTTTCGCTGAGAATCTCTGCTGTCTGCCTCTCTCTCTCTCCCTCTCTGTCACTCACCTATTTGGTGTTGTGTAGTATTCAGCATAATTGACTGTTGCTGTTGGCTGTGATGGTTGTTGTGTGGGTTGTGATGATGATTGTTGTGGTGGTTGTGGCTGTTGTTCGATGATATCTGATGATGAGATACCACCCCTGTGGGCAGATGCACCGACGGACGGTTGCCCGGCAGGCACAACGCTCCATCTGAAAGAAATCAACAATCAGACCATCTAAAAGATCAGTTTTCAGAGAGAGCGAGACAGCGAGAGAGAGACGGAGAGGGAGAAAAAGAGAGAGAGAAAGAGAGAGAGTGGAAGAAAGAGAGAAAAAGAGAGTGAGGGAGATAGTGAGCGAGAGAGAGAGCGAGAGAGAGAGAGAGAGAGAGAGAGAGAGAGAGAGAGAGAGAGAGAGAAACGCACCCTCCGTTCCCACCGGCTCCATCGTACACGCGACGCCGCTTTGCTCGTGCATTTTGCGAAGTCTGAAAAATTCGCGTTAATTCTGGTTATGGCCAAGAGTACGGTATGCACGATACGATATCGATTTCACTACGATACGATATTCAATACAGTAAGCCACAATACGATATATATTTTGCTAATTACCATCTCTGGCTCGTCGGCTGCCTGGCTGCAGTGGTGGTAACTGGATTAAACAGGGATTTGATGGGATTTGTCAGACTTTTAAATTTTGGAAATTGTGCATTAAGGGCAGCTAACACAGCTTCAAATTTTTTTCCTTTTAAACCCATAGAAATCGATTAAACAATATCGGAAGCCGACAATATATCTAATTTGAATTTTTATAATTTGTGGCTTATAACCTCTAAAGGAGGCGCATTAATGAAAGCATAGTCCTAATGATCTTCGCCTATTTTTTTGGTATTTTTAACGTGTTTTTTAAGCTAGAACATTTTTAAGGTATTTTCCCGGTTTTACGAAGGGTTCTGACTGGAAAATATGTAAAATTAGCTATTTTTTGGTAAGAACTCGGTAATAAAAGGAAACCTACTTGATTCGGCTCTGCCTCATGAAATTTTGAATCTTCCTGGCGGCCGCTTGGCGCTTACGGTGCCCTCGGTAGGCATGCTGGATCGTGGCAGCGGCGCGGTGCTCACGCAGGAGGGTTGAAGAGTTTGGGGGAACCTGAAAAGTAAGGATTATTTGGGATTTTCGAAAATAATACATTATTTCTGGTTTTTACCCATCGCTTGACTGGTTTAAAATAGAGATGTGAAGAATCAATTAACAATCAAGTTTATTTGCATACAATGGCACAATATTATTTGATTTGGATGGGGCTGAGCGCATGATCAAGTAAAATAATATTATTTGACTCCGCTCGAGAAAGAGCCAAGTAAGATTACTTGATTTACTTGATTTACTTGATCAAACAATAGCTTTCTGGAATTTTGGCATTTTTCGGATGGTAATGAACCTTATGACATGATCGCATGCTAATTTACTGGGTTCGCGGCACGATTGCCTGATTTGCATTGCGAATTTGCACAAAATCAAGTAATTTCGCTGAAAATCAAGTAATTCTCCCAAATCAATCAAGACCAGGGTTGAAAAGCCGCTTCGCGACTTTTCAACCCTGGCCACGTCTGACCCCGTTTTATCCTTCACTTTGCATCTTGAATTCAGATGACAAAAAATGAAAAACTACCTGTTGAGCCCCTTTATGTAGTCCAATCCCCACTTCCGGTCTACGCTAATTGTTCCTAACAAAGAGGTTTTTACAAAAACTTAAATTTAATGTCGAAAATAGGTGATTTTGTTAAATCTGATATGCGTGCAGTCATCTCCAGGCCATTACGCATCTAATGACGTATCATACATACCTTAAAATTCATCTCCTATCGAGATATCCTCCGGACAGACATCCGGAAGTGGATGCAAAGTGGCACACACACACACACACAAACACTATTTTTTTATATATAGTAGGATCAAGTAAATCAAGTAATTTTATTTTACTTGATGCTTATTCAAGCAAAAGGCGTAAAATAATTTTATATTTACTTGAAGATTTCGGATGCAAATAAAGTTGTTCAAGCAAATTTACTTGGTCATTATATTACTTGATTCGTAACATCTCTACTTTAAAATCGAAATTTATCTGAGTTACTGAAATTTTTTTCTGAGCCGTCCTCCTTCCGCTTTTTCAATTTTTTTCGTGCTCAAACGCGTTTTTGAGCTTCATGCTACTGCTCAAGGTCGCGCTATTTAAGACTCGAACATAGCAACGAATCAAGCCGCTTTTTTTTGGTTTAAAGGAACCGGGAAGCGGGGAAAATTGACCTGTTCGGTCCACTAGGTCTCGATAACGACGCCACGCTCCATAATACGCTTGTCAATCGGTTTTAAGCGAAACGCGCCGGAGACCCTAGCGGCACAAAAATAAGAATGGGTGCTGTTCTATTTCGCGGGGGGGAAAAAACTGTGCGGGGGGGAAAATGTTCCTCGGTTTGTTATAACTCTTTTACATGATGCTATTTTGAGTTGTAATTAAAACTCTTAGTATATTTTTTGACGCTCTATCGAATGGCATAAAAGGAATTTTTGAAAAATATCGAAAATGTCGAAAACTAGCTTTCGACTCCACGGTCCCATGTGGAAACACCGTATAAACTTTGTTTTTGCTATAACTATTTTATAAAACAATATTTTTAGATGTAATTAAAACTCTTAGTATATTTTTTGATGCTCTATCGAATGACGGGTTCAAAATATCGAAAAACTGGCGAAAATGCCGAAAACTAACATTTCGGCACCAGTTTCAATAGTTTTTTTTGTTTTTGCTATAACTTTTTTATATTACAATATTTTTAGCTAAAACAAAAACTCTTAGTATATTTTTTGATGCTCTATCGAATGGCGTTGCAAAAATCCCGAGAAAATAGCGAAAACATAGAAGTTTTGGCGAGGCATATTTTCCCCCCCGCACAGTTTTTCCCCCCCCCCCCGCGAAATAGAACAGAACCT